>JAULBU010049882.1:0-13038 GCA_032358235.1 Odonthalia washingtoniensis | reverse complement strand
TGTCTGATTCCAACGACCCGATTGAACGGAAATACTCCTTTAAACAAGAATCCGTACGGAAGGATGTTGAACGCCTTTTTGGCATATTGCAATACCGATTCTAGATTCTTCGACAGGAAAAAGACGTTGGGAATTGAATGAAACCATACGGATATCAAACACATGCGTCATTTCACACAATATGTTAATCCGCATTAATCAGTTTAGGGAAGGAAGCAGCGACATTGTTACTGATTCGGATATAACACAAATACTGACGACTGAACAGAACCGTATGGAACAATCTGCTACAGAAATGTTGCGGAACATAACAACAGCAAACAATAAGAGACACGAATCATTACAGACAGAAGCAGACAGTTTATTATTGCGCGATATGATGTTCACAGACCACGAGGCTCATTCCCGTCTGCAATCCTATTTGGTAAAATGTAACGCAAGCGTGAATGGGTGGGTCTGACATGCTCATAATAAATTTTCCATTACAATCATTATTTTGAACCATTTCCGTTTGTCGGTTCATAAATTGTTGTTATTTTCCGCACAATTCGTTTAAATTCCTCTCTTTCTTTCGGCAGTAACTGCAACGCCATGTACATGCTGTCCCTCGTTGCAGTACGTTCCTATCGGTTATCAATGGATTTTATAAGATCGTTAGTACGTTTCATTTCAGTTCGGACTCCAGTCATTGCATGTGACATCGTCTCTCCCATTTTTCTTTGATTATCCTTCTTTCTCAACGTCTTAATTCCGTTCGGTATATTACCATACAACCCATCAATGACTACTGCAGTAACTTCATCAACATCGCGGATTGTCATGGTCTGTGCTGTCAAACTTCGATACACACCAGCACCACTGTTTCTCCCACCGATCGATTAATCCATGTCCTCATTCCCCTCAAAAGCACCATGTTGAACAGTGCCGCGACTGTTTCTCAATCTAGACATTGAGTCAGCATTTCTACTTGATGCAACTCCCTCACCGAATGATTGTGTGCTTCCGTTTCCATTTACAGCACCGCGCACATCGCTTGTCACGGGGCTGTCAATTGTACCTTGTACAGTACTTCACCGAACCGAACGGTCTATAATAACACCACCGTTTTCATCAACCTCGCCATACTTCGGTATGGTTGACAAATACTCTGTGGCTTCAATGAATTTGAAGCTGAATACTATTCCTGGATTAATTTCTTCTTCACGTCGACACAGGCTTTGGTATATCGCATGCGTCAACTTTCCAAGTCGCTTTTTTCTGCATTTCCAGTTCGGTTTTCCATAAGTACTTGTTTATAGCAATAGTTCCACAGTTAACAATCTAATGCAAGTACAGGCCACTTGTTCCGTATGGAATGCATACTACGCGTCAAACCGTATTTTGCGGTGCATGTATGTACCATACCATGCCATAGACTATCATCCGTCTGTACCATTTCTTTAGACTGCAAAATCCATGCCTTTGCTAGAATAAGGGCCTCACTCGCTGTCCATTGCGTTCCACTACGTTTCTCTTCAGCAGGACCGGTTTTAAAATTCTCTCTGTTTTTAGATCCGCTCGGCCTTCCTGCACCACCTTTCTTCCTTTTCTTTACGTTGTTATGATTTTCTCCTTACATTCCATCGTCTGTCCTATTCGTCACACCACGACAAAAATTTTCCCGAGCATTTTGTACTGCCGTATCGGTTCTACCATTTCCATTACCAACAATGAAAGTACGGCCAAGTTCACTACTGAAGACATTCTCACCGTGCGGTTCATTATCTCCATCGTCACTAGATTCAGGCATACTGCCGTTTTGTAGTTCTTTTATCCGTGCGGTTTGCCATTCCAAAGTGCCCCCAGGCTCCATGTCACCAAAGTCCAACTTCCGCTTCGATGACCAATCTGGTCCTTTCTCACGTCTCACGTTTCCTTTCCCGCCCCTATTTTCACTACACTTTTTTATACTACCCCTTTCGCCAGTTTCAGTGTAGGGATTCCGTATCGGTGTGTTTCTGACTAGTGTTCTTTCATTGTCCATACTATGTGCAATTTTTCCGTCTCTTATCTCAACACGTCTGCAGACATTATGTGTTTCATATGTTCTTGTAATACCTTCCGTACGGTTCATTACCATTCTCCTTTCTTCATGCTTCAAATTTCCACTTCGTTTCTTTTTTTGGAAATGCGGGGCTTCCGAACAGTATGCCGCTTTTTCCCGGTACGGTCACCGGTTGAATGTTCGTTGCATTGCTATCTTTGTCTGCCCTGTCTCGTCTGTCAAACGGTCCGGATTTACTCTGCATTAAAATGGCCTGGAGGTTGAACTCCCGTCTTTCTTCCGTAACGGAATGATCTTGTTGTCCTCGCTGACCGCCACTTTCACAGCCGCCCGCAGTAACATGTGTAGTTGCAATGATCTCCTCCGCATTCGATTTTTCATCCAAACGTTGCGTGTCGCTTACATTGATCACGATCCGTTCTAGTTGGAAAACATCTATGCTTTCCATTGCTGTGTTGCCGTTCTGTAACGACCAATTGCTACTACCGGTGCGGTTCGGAATCAATGATGAAGATACTGGAATATTATTGCTGATGTCGCTCGATAATATAAATTTCCGTACGGATGGTTCTATCGCTGTGACACACATCGTAACAGGATTATATACCGTTCGCACCACTCACAGCACCGTCACTGCTGGAGTGGTGTGTGCTGTTTATGTACAGTACACGTTTACTTCACAATCCAACTGTACTCGGTGTTTACTTGTTTCACGCATTTACGTTCTGTATTAGTCAACACCATCATTCCAAACGGTCCTCCTTCAAATTTGTTATATTTTCATTGGTCTATATCAACAACCATGAAAATTTATCAATTCTTTGACAACGTACAATCGATGGTGATGAGTTTGTTGATGGGTTTTTTCCGGAGAACTCATCAACGAACTCATCACCATTTCATTAAAAACATCCCTCATAGAATCCTTTATTAACCGGTGCCACATTGATGAGTTTCCAAACTCATTAACGAACTCATCACCTAACTAGAGATGCTCTGAAAAGTAAATGTTTCAGGCGTGAATAATTTCTATGTACATTTCAAATAATTGAAATGTAATTTTCTCTGTAAGATAACGACATCTAAATTTTGTATCGAAATTTGATTTAATGAACTTTTTCCAAAAGCCAATTTGTTCTGGACTATACCATAAAATACAGTGTATTCACTTTTCCGTATAGTAAAGTTATTTGGGATTTCCAAAACTCACTAATATGTCTATACTGCTAAAATTTGAATGCCTATTTTAAATAAGCATTGAAATTTTAGTAGTAGCTGTGTGGAAACAGCGGAAACAGCACCACAACAGTAATGGAAGACAGAAATAAAAAACTTATGGGCATCTATAAGTTATTCATTTCTGTCTTCCATTACTGCTGTGCTGTTTTCACACAGATAACTTATTCAATTCTGTCTTGCTGTTGTGCTGTTTCCACACATGTACTTCTTATTTTCCTTTATTTTTTGTCAAGTATCAATAATATCGTTACAAATATTATTTGTTACGCACCTCTTTCTCATTAGGGCATCTCTAGTTTGAGCTGATGAACTCGAATAAAATATTAATATTTTTTGTAAGCAAGGGTACATACAGTCCGTTGGAACTGGTACACATGGAGTGAAAATTTGCATTGTCAGACTCAAATTTATTATTAAAACGCCCAGCACGAACTGGATCAATTCCATTATGTGTATATTATGTAACGTTCGGACCAATGAGCTGAAGAAGAGTGTACATGGCACCAAACGGAATAATAAGCCAGGGGAATCCGGAAACGGTGTGGGTGGTGTGCAATATGTGCAGTGCAGTGGTGACGATGGGGATGAAAAGGAAATTTCACTGTATTGCGGAAAGAAGAAAATAAATGTACAGGGACTGTATGTGAAAAGTATCCATGGGTGCATGTGATTGGTTTGTCAATCGATCATGGCTGTATCCGTGTGACAGCATTGTCAGTGAGCTTGGAAATCCGTGACAGTAAATTTGGCATTATCAATTTTGTGTGAAGTAGAGCAGTCGCACGTGGGAGGCAAATCAGACCATTAGGAAATGGAATTGCGAAAAATGGATTCAACAGATTGTGAAGGCGCAATGTCGGTTTGTAACGGAGGGTGCGGTAAGGCGAGAAAAAATCGGAAACACGGCGGACGTACAAGACGACAACAACAACAACTACTCAACGTGTTCAAGGAACTGCATCGGCAACAGTAGGTGATTCTTACCGAAATCGGAAAAGGGCTTGACAATGAAGACGAGGAGGACGACGGTGTATCATATGGGGAAATTCCCACCATTGCTCATTTGCATGAGTTCCGAAACCGTGACGGAAAGGGATTCATATGCAGAGAAGAAGTGTGCACAGATTGGACATTTCAACAAATGTTCAGTATATCAAAACAATTATTCAATCGATTGATGGCCGAATTGGTCCTGTTCCGTCCGGATATATTGCTATTGCCAAGTACTAGTGCTGGAGAGGCTGAAATCATGACAGAGAACAAGATATTGAAAGCATGGTCAGCAATTGAATCTGGAAAGTATACGACCGTACGGTGTGACATGGATGTCATGGAATGCATAGAAGTGAAAACATATGTCGCTGAATTATGCAATTTTCTAGTGCAGAAGTATGGTGATATGTTCTTAAATCGAAAACCGAACTCGGATGAGGTGATGCGAATAGAGAAAGCCTTTGCAAGGGAAGGGTTTCCGGGGTGTACAGGATTTTTAGAATGTGTTAAATTTTCTAAAGGTGAAACATCCGGGGACGGTCATTTATCAGAGTCTAAAAGACGTAATGTACAAGTTACAGCCGAGGTATGGATGGACATACAATTATACTGTTGGTCGTGGACTACTGAAAAATCCAGTACGAGTAGTAAATTCATCACATTAACAACATCATGTGTAGTCCGAGATATGTTCCGTTCGGATATTGGTATGTGTCATGACAGTGGATATACGTTGATGCCGTCATGTAAGAGAAGGAAATTGCTATACTTACTTGTGAATGGAAATTATCGGTTATGGCCGATATTTATTGAACCAGACGGTGACGACAAGAGCTCGGCTGGGCGCAACTTTACAACCATCTGCAATACCGTACGGGAGAAAGTATCTCATTTCTTTTATTAATTGGGTATGAGATATGGAATATTATATTATTCCGTTCGGAATCAGGAGTCGAAGACATCAGGGGACATAACCAATTAAATAATTATTCTACATAACATGATGATACGATTACAGGCAGGGGAAGGTGGTGAGAAACGTGAGCAAGAAAGGAAATCAATGGACGGCGTATTTTGAAAGGAGGAGGAAAAAAAGTTTAGAAAAGTGGAATCCGAGCGGAAGGGACAACAATACGGAGGTCACGGCACTAATATTGTGAAGTGTAATGCGGAAACGGCGAGTGCGCGATTTGATGTGGTAAAATACCAAGCCGAACGAAAATTCCTACAGGTAGATCTGATTAATCACAATGGATACATTTGGATGAGTGACGAAGGGATGGAGGTTGTAGGTTAGGAGACCTCAACAGTGAGTGAGGAGACATGATGGTCCTTCAAGTTGAAAACTTGCTGCGTTGGATATGACTATGGAAAATGAAAGTAATAAGGACCGTAAACGGAATTTGAATAAGTAGGAAAGAGTCATATGAAAAGGGAGGAATTGTGTGAATGTACTTATGAAACATTGACAAATGTTCGAAAATAGGGTAGTAAGTGGTGATTGTAGTTGATAATAAACTCAATGAACTATGTAGTATGTGTCAAATTTTTAATACCTCCGATTAAACAGTGCCGTCGCAACATAAAAGATGCTAATTTTCAAACCGGTCTGGATAAGGGGACGGAAAGTTCCAAAATGTGCAAAGTTTGAACTTCAACCGGAACTCATAATACCAAAAAAAGTATGTCACAAGAGCCTATGAGCGTAATTAACCCAGACGGCGAATGGGGTCGTGTGTCTACTGTTCCTTTAACAGAACGAGATAGAAATCAAAATGATAATGCGATTGAACGTACCGTAACTGATGAATTTCGTGATAACGAGTCATATCGAAGAAGTTATACGGTTGAAGGTATGTATGACAATAATTTCACTAGTCTTCTCATTTTTCTCTCTATTCCGTGCAGAAAAACAGTACTTAACAACATTGTTCAGGTCGAGTTATTCAAGTGGGTTCCTTTATTTACGCAACTGATACATTTCTCTAATCATCACCACCATCAATCAAACTGAAACATAAACCGAAATGGACCGCTGGTACGAAGCAAATCTAACGCCTATTCCGCGTCTTTCCACGCAGAACAATGCATCATCATCATCCAAAAGGGTACAGAAACATGGTGGCGTACCCCATAAGACCAAACTCGGTGCAATGAACTATGCAAGTGTTGAGTTGAAGAAACCTGCACTTATAGTTACCATCAAACAACCGTTCAAGTCAACAATGAGAAAGATCACACATTTCACCCATTCCAATTTGATGAACGATCATCGGTTTAGAAGAAATGGAACCGGACGGAGAGCAAGACCGCCATGTTCTGTGAATGAGCAAATTAACAATTGCTGCGGTAGAGATTTGTTTGATGGGATGAGGTAATTGACGATCATTGACGATCCGAGCGGAGCGCTTGGTAGTGGAGGTACAGGAAGAATGTCCGTCAAGTGAATTGGGGAAAGAGGTGGGCACACACGGGGGCTGTTTAAATGTGGTGCATTGCCCGTCAGCCGTGTGATACTATATGAGTACGATGACTCGAAGAAGTGGAATAAAAAAACAGTGCGGCTGATCTTTGTAGGATGATGTCACAATCAACAGAACCCTGGGAAAACTTTGAAGAAATACGAAGAATACTTCCAAGACCAATTTCGGATTAGTACATGTTCCAAAACAGGGAGACCTGGGTTGAAGACTTAGCGTTTGATACACGAATGCGTCGTGCAAATATAAAAGCTGCTTAAAAAGTCGAACGGAATAAGGATAATGTACAAGGGAACATTATTCCATTCATGCTTGGTTCGATTGATGTTGGGGCATTTGGTATGTCAGTGGAGGAGAGGGGGAAGTATTACATGTCCGTCCCGTTCAATGTTGAGAACATGGAACCATCACCATTGATAGAAGCACCATCACCACCGGTACCGGCTCATAACCTTCGTCGGTATGAGTAGGGGACATCGACGTATCAACAACTTTATCGTCAGTTTATAACGAAAGATGCAGTGGATTTGTTTATTGGTGCGTTTATGTACTGCTCCAGATACGGAATGGAAGTGACGAGACATATTTATCCGCGTCTGACAAGAAGCAGTGGTTACGGAATTATGACTCCTTTTCCCAACTCTTTATAAGTTATGTGCTCCGATCGGTACTTGATTCAATTATATTACAACTCTAAATACAATCTGAAAAGGGTCCTGCTTGAAATACGCCGTACAATGGAGATCGACTGGTTCACTTTAAGAAAGGAAATTCAGAACCCATTTGTATATTACGACTGGGACACAGGGGAGATTGTTGATTTACGACGAGTCAAAGAACGGGAATTTACCTTAATCAAGGACAAGTTGAACTACTGGAAAGTCAGAGTTTTTCCAGAAGGTAAAATAACGATAAGATGTGAAAATCAAGCAACTATGGAAAACTGCGCGGGAATGGTCCGTGTTCGTTTAGTGTCCATGGGATATACAACATGGCCACAGATTGAATTGGATGGCGATCCAACTGGTGGTGAGGATGTTGACATGGCTGGAGGTGTGGGAGAAGGAGTAAAGGAAGAAGTGTACTCCGATCGGAAGGTTGGTACGGTAAGATGACTTACGTCTTGCATCCAGTACTACATGGCATAACTTTCATATTTCCGGCTGCTGTAGATGGTTTTTTCACCAAATTGGAGAATGGATCGTTCAAGATGAAAGTAATAACCGAAATGGTGAGAGGGTGAAGCAGTTACAGGATCGAAACAAGGAATTGGAACGCAGGGAATTCGAAGCGAAGAAAGCTCTGAACCTGGAGATTGAAAAAACAATCATTCCAGATTAGAGATAACCCGACTAACGGAATAATTGGAAGCGTCAAGAGCAACTAAAGCCGAACGGAGAGCGCAATACGACCAGACTAATGCTTTACTGGGGACTTATAGGACTGCCTTGACATCTATGCACAGATCTGTTTTTCGTACGCGAGAAATAACTAAAAATTCCACTAATTTTCTGCATAACTACATGGCTGTTGCTGTCGAGAATAGTACTGCACTTCTAGTCGGACACGGAATTGAACAGGGGAATGAGGAAGAACAAAAACCTCCCCTACAGATTAAAAATTGTTGTTTGCACTGGATTTATATAGTAGTAAGTATTGCTGGTCATCCGAAAACGGTTGTTATAAAGTGAAGTTGTTTTATTAGTCATCGTTATAAATAAAAGAATTTTTTGCTTTATTATTCATCGTTATAAATAAAGGTAGGGCTTTATGTTATGAGATAATTCCGTTCGGTACGCGCTGCCTCTGATAGCCAGTACCTATGCAACAGAAGATAATCCCGTCCAGTATGCGCTGCTTATAATATAGGTTGATGTGGTTGCGGTAGCTGTAGCCTCTATTAAAAATCAAGTAGCATTTTTTTCTACTCGGGGGAGACTATTATGTATGCACAGAAATTTGATTGTTTTTATTATGAAAAATTACATTTCTAAAAATATGTTATCCGAATGAAGGGATAACTGAAATAACCAGTATCTCATTTATCGGGATTAGTAAAAATCAAATTGGAAGAAGTAATAATTAAATGATCTGGAAAAGTATACACTTGTTGTTATGAACCATCATCAAAGTTAAATTGCACTTGCAATGGAAAATTTAAAATGTTGCCATGTTATACATGGACGAGATATAGAAACAATGTTATTACCTACGATTCAGCATGTACTTTCATGTAATACATATTGTAGAAGTGTTTTCGACAGAACCTTCTGCCGAAGACGATGAGATTATACAGGTCAACATCAGTCACCAATTATGCTACCCGCTCCACGACCACCACCCCCTCCACGACTACCACCCCCTCCGTTTACCCCTGATGCTCTTCCCTCGAAATATGTGCAACCTTCTATCATACAGGCTGATAGATTTGTTGGATGTTGTCAAAAACATCTTGAACAGTTGCGATGTTTCGCATTGGATGATTATCCAATTTTCGTAAATATAAAGATCTTAAGATTGCTGATACAATTTTTTAACAATAAAATTTCTTACACATTTTGAATGATTAGAACCTATATGACCTGTTATACAGTCTTTAATACCCTGTCTGTTAGCGCAGCACGCGTCACTTCTACCCCTCTATATATATCATCACATGATTCAGATGATGAAGCTTGAATACTATCTAAATCTAATCCCAATTACAATTTAAATCAACACGATAACAATTACTATTATTAGGTAGTAATGAAAGATTCTTTCTCCAGAATCGATCAAAATTTTGTGAATATACATATCCATCACGATATACCACAGGCATAATTGATAAATGGACACGTTTAAATATTTAAATCCATGCTTCATCTTTTGTGGATAGTAATCTTGCAAATTTATCAGCGACATATGTAGTAGTTGATACAGTTACCAAATATCGCGCATGTTGTAAAGAATTAGTTAAAATTAATCTTGGTTCATATGTTGAATTCACAGCTGGTGGTTTAACTATATATAATAATGGTATTGTTCGATTTTCAAAAGATCTACCAATTTGTGAATATGTCCTATATGAATTTGGATATCTTGTAAAAATTGTAATAATTTATATAAAATGGATCATAATCTATATCATTTAAAAAAAAATGTTCTATTTCGTAAAGTTGACAATCTGTTTTGTTTGTTATTATCAGTTATTATTGAATAATAAGAATAATCATAAGCAGATTGTTGATTAGGTAAAGACGGGAGATCAATAATAGGATGTTCGGGCAATTTTTTTTGTACAACATTTGATTTATGGTATTGTACATAAATTCGTTGAGTGGATCACCCTCGTCCATAGTCAACTTGATAACACCACAGCGCTTCTTTTGCTAAATGAAATACTGTACAGTGTGAAATGGGAGAGAGAGAGAGAGGGGGAGAGAGAGCATGAATAAGCAACGGTAATAGTCTTTGAAGTCGATAATTGTGATGATATGTTATTGAACATACATATGACGATGGTTCGTGTTGAAATGATAGCATATAAGCCTTTTCCGTGCGGTAATTTTCTTCCTGCATATAGGATCAGTATGTTATAAAGTTGTTGTTGTAGTGCTGATGGTGATACTGTTGTTGTTGCAATGCTGATGTTTGTTGTATGAAAAAAATGTTTTTCGAAAAAGGGATGGGTGGACGGACGGCGACGAAACTATCATGTTCTTTTAAATCAAAAATGTTTTCTCTTGAAAATTTACAGATTGCGTCCAATGTACTGTAATATTTTCAGACACAAGCACATATACAGTACGAGATGACAATGCACACGTGGATAGATTTATGAAATTTCGAGATAGAACACTCATACTCCCGTCATTTCCCACCAGTTTCATTATACAAACAACCAGAATGGGGGAGAACAATCCAAGTCATGACACTGTTTTAATTCCATACCTCTTTCCATATGCTCATCAACAAACACTACCAATACAGGTTAAATTGTCACTGCACCTATATGGTTTTCAACATGGATCCCAGCCGCATGAAGGCAATTTGTAAAAGAAGCAAAACAGAAACGGAACAGGTACAGATAGTACTTCTATCATTAAAGAAGCAAAAAAAAGCACTGACGTCAATACTAGACATGTTTTTCAATCCAATCTCACAACCGTAATCGGAACTTCAGAACGTACTGGTCGCATGAAAGGGTCGCGCAATTTCCGACGTGGAAAATTGAAATGGATAACGGATTATATAGACCGGAATCCAACCTTTCCAGACCATATATTCCGACGACGGTTTTCCATTCCTAGGATTTTGTATTTTCAAGTAAAAAATGATTTACTACGACACCGAACGGATTATTGGAAGCAGCAGACAGACGGGCTTGGCTTCAAGTGCATACCAACTGATCTTAAGTTTTTGTCAGCCCTGCGTGTACTGAGCTATGGAACATGCAGACAGTCTTGATGATGCTGTATATCTGTCAGAAGATTCCGTTCAGTTATACTTTCGACAATTCTGTGTCGACGCCATCCAGATTTATAGTGCTCGATTTTTCAACAGGTTTCCCATATCAGAAGGGCTTCAGACTAAACAGGAAGAGTTTTACGATATCGTTTTTCCAGGTTGTGTCGGATCAGTCAAGTGCATGAAATATACATGGAAGAACTGTCCCGAAAATATGAAAGGACAGTATCTAAAGACAAGAGATTCCATGAGTGCAACTGTCCGATGTTAGGGCTGGTGTGATCATAGACTTTACTTTTGGTCATGGTTCTCCGGTCGTCCAGGTACGAACAACGACCTAAATGTTTTGGATCGCTCCCCATGGTTTCAGGCTATATTTTTGGAGCGTTTCTGCATTACCGGTACGGATGGTTACTAAATAGAGCCTGACTCCTTACCCCATAATCTTCTCTACCTGCTGGCTTATGGTATATACCCACATTGGCCACTGTTTGCACGGACAATGTCTGATTTCAACGACCTGATTGAACGGAAATACTCCTTCAAACAAGAATCCGTAAGGAAGGATGTTGAACGCCTTTTTGGCATATTGCAGTCCCGATTTGAGATTCTTCGACGGGAAACAAGACGTTGGGAATTGAATGAAACCATACGGATATCAAACATATGCGTCATTCTACACACTATGTTAATCCGCATTAATCAGTTTGGGGAAGGAAACAGCGACATTGTTACCGATTCGGATATAACACAAATACTGACGACTGAACAAAACCGTATAAAACAATCTGGTACAGAAATGTTTGTCTACAGTTTCCAACAGTAGATGTGTAGACATATCAGTTCTTATACCTTCTGATGGTTGAGTGGAAGGTATGCGACGTAGAGAAGTTTTCATTTGAATATTTTTGAGGTGCGGTGTGACCAGACCTTCTGCAATCATGCGCTTGAACTCAAACAGTGCAATAAACTTTTCCGGCTTCCCTTTGATCAGTTTTTTGTAAGTGCATGACGCATTTGGAATTGAAGCGTCCAGAAGGAACGTGAAAATGCTCATAGGCACACGACGTTCATTTCTGATAATTGGATTTGTGGAGCTGTATTGGTCGAAATTATCTACAGAGTTCATGAACATGTTGTAGGAAACTCTAACCAGTTGGAACTTGTAAAATTGTGCGATGCATTGATTCATTCCCAATCCATCTTTCCAGTGCATCTATTCCATGCAAACACAATTCTGCATGTACCGAACCAGAATCTCTATAATTTAAAGTAGTATTCTTCAAATATTTGCAATAAAAAGTTACGACAGCCCTATATTTAAATATTATATACCCAGCGCTAAGTGCCTGTTGCTTGCCAGATTCAGTTGAACTATTTTTGTCAAAAGGAGGACAAAGTCTCCATTGTCCCCTTTTCCGTTTTTTAGTTCCTCCATGGCCTTGTTTACCAATGGACGATTGATTCAATCGATATTACTGAGAACCGTACTGTACCAATGACTTTTACATAATTGTCAGCCAGTTTTGCTATTTTCTGTGCTAAAACGTGTCGCGTTTAAAAATTATCCATTACCGCTAATCGCTCCATATTTGGATTACGATATATTTGTGTTTAATGTCCAATTTGGAGACACTATAACGCTCATGAAGAGCCCTTCTTTACAATATCCTCATTAAATGTTCTTTCATATGGACCCCGAAGTTGACGATATGTTGTAACATCATTACTTGGAGGTGTAATCCTCGTCTTATTCCCACTTTTATTGTCACATAATGAGAAAAGGTATGGATACTTCCATCCAACTACTGCGTAGAACCGTATGCTAAACTT
>JAULBU010049871.1:0-13039 GCA_032358235.1 Odonthalia washingtoniensis | reverse complement strand
ATCCGGATCGTCTAAATCGATCGGTCTGCCAAAATATAATGGCTCTAGTTCATCAAACGTTTTGCATTTTTGACTTACTAAAATGTCACCATCCTCAACTCATTCATCAGTTTCAAACCAATAAATATTTTAAACTAAATACCTCGGTCCCTTGGTTGATGGTGGAGCTCCTTATACTGCTATTGAAACGACCGAGCTATATGTACTTCGATCTTCACTAGGTCTACCTCTTCTTATAACCTATTAGGCATTACCGCAACATATTGCCAACTATCAGTATTGGCAATATGGTACCGGCAAAGACGCTAGTTGAAAGAGAAAGATTCTCGGCACTACTTTAATCAGCTGTCGGTCAGATTTCAATCGTCAAATTGGAATCCGACACCTAGTCGTTCAAGGTTCGTCTCAATGTCCCATTGTCCGTAATGTTAATATAGTTTGCAATCATCTTCATATCAACGACAATCTACTTCAATTTCCTGTGCAGTCAGATTTTGTTGATCCTGCCAATTCTACAATTAATTAGTATCCCTCTCTGCTTCTCTTTTAGTTGGTGTTCCTCTTACTATTCCCCCTCTCTTTCTCTTTTTCCTTCTTCTTTGCCACCCTCGTGTGTATTTCCTTCTTCCTATTCCCCTCTCTCGTTCTGATCCTTTCGCCCTCTACACGTGTGCGACTTGTGGCGTGTGATATCACCTCTAAACCTTATTAGTAATATATGTATATCTGTATCTGTACGTGACTTAAATAGTGTGTTATCAAGCACTTGTGTATGGCACAGGTGTATAACCCTTTCCCTCTCGGTAAAACTATAGTAAGCGAGTTGAGGGATGTGTTGGGTCTGTGACCGGGTTGGTTATAGGCTTCACGCTCGATCCTGAAGTCGCGGTCGAAGATACAAACCGCCGCAGTCTTTGCTGGCTGGTTGATATCCTGTGTCTAACCGGGGTTTCCCCAAGTGATGCACTGTTAGGTCAGTAAGGGGATCATCGTTGCCAGAACTGTTCTTTCTAGCAAAAGAGGGGTTGTCGTATGTCAGATGACTTTGTGGTTTGGTAATTGTAATGATGATGATCGTCTTCATTTTCTCCCACCCGGCCATGTCCGTCGGGTATGTATAATAGTTTCGTCCAGCAACATGGATAATACTGTATTTTACACGTGTTTCATCCTCCTTTATTTTACTTCCACGCTTGACACGTGTAATATTTCCTTTCTACCATTCCGTATTAAGTAATACTTTTCGTGCCTCCCTGCTATATATAATGCCACGTGCGATGCATTTGTACGATCATCTTATTGGGGAATTAACGTTTCCATGTTACTAAACTATTGTAACCATCTCGTAATTTCCTCCCGTCCTTTTTCGCACTTTTACTTAATGTCAAGATTTGAGTTTCAATTCACAAACCTGCATAGATCAATAGATTTGGCACATGATTACTTGTCAATGGTTGACAATGAAACTCACAACTTCGTGGAGCTTGATCTCTTTATCGATCTTAACCCCAGCAACTGCCAGTCTGACTCGTTGGTGGCCGCTTCAACCGGAAATTCTGCTCAACCGTCAAAAATTTCAACTATTGGTTCAGGAGAGAAGTCATCCTGGTCTCTATCGAAAGTTCATAATATTATCTTGCGAGTCCACACTGATGTGTATGGACATGCATCATACGGTTATAATAAAACGCTTTGAAAGCGTAACAACCTGTGGAACTCTGATTCTGAACATATCTTGTCGTCCTCGGTGTAACGGTGTAAGGAGTGCATCGCATCGTCTCCACTTAAGTGACAAGGAGTGGTGTCAATTTAAGGAATTAATCGTAGTTTTAATTATGTACTCTGTGTCGATCCCTTCTTTCTTGACGATCAGTGTATGTTCCATATGATGGACTCTCACTTTCGTTTCTCGGCGTCTCGACTTGCTGAATTAACATCTTTATAATCTTCATTAGTCGTCCTGTAAAATCACTGTCTATCGCACTTCTGGCCTCCCAGTGCAATTCAAGGAAACTTATCGTTTACACATGAGTCATTTCAATCTTTTCTCCGCAAATATAATATTTCGTTTCGTCCATCCTCAACTCGTCTTCATTACAATAATCTACTGGAACCCAAACATGGGATAATTCGAGCAATTTATCTACATCTCCAGTCTACTTCTGAATCTCCTTGTTCTAATCTGAATTCCGTGACTTCCGTCCGGATCTTTAATGAGATGTATAGTTCCGATACTCTCTCCTCGTTTGCGATTGACAAAGGCTACTCTAAGACAATCGACGAATCTTTTCTTCCTACATCAATACCTGAAGAGCTTGTAAAAGCTCGCGATGAACTAAAATTAAAGGAAAAACTCAAGCTAATTCTAAGGTCCAATTCCAGCTCTTCAACGGTGATTCGTTCAGGTGATCTTGTCAATATGTACGTCAAGTCTAGCGACACTAAAAAAGGAAAAGGGCCCTCAGATCGCACCTTCCTTTCATTAGATCAACCTACTGGATTGGTCACAATCCCTGAGAATCATGTAAAACCCGTCTTTGTTCCCAAAGAAAATATTAGATTGGCTACTGTAAACGATGAGTTTTCACAGCACGTCTCTGAATCCAATTATCAATTGCATTCGATCCTATATATGGAAATTAAATCTGGTCTTGATCAGTCATGCCACTCAGTGGACAATCATGGTAACAATACAGTTCGTCATAGAATCGAGTGCGATTTGGAAAATGCCGAAGTCAATACTCCAACACCGTGTATTGGGGATCGTATAGAGGCCTTTTGTCCCGACGATGACAAATAGTATGTTGGAACAGTTGGCTACTTAAACAATAATGATTACCACATCGTCAACTATGATGACCGTGATCAGGAATTTCTAAACCTTTTTAATGAAGTCTGTCGTTCTCACATATTTTAATTGTCAATAGGATCAGTCTTCCTACTCTAACATCCGAAGATCCCTCAGTTCTTCGTTCGATGTTACAATAAATTCGCAACAAGTCTTTCATGCTTCATAAAGCACAAGCATATTCTCAGCTCATTCTACACAAGACCTTTGAACAGGAAGACTTGTAATTCAAAAAACATGTCAAAATGGTTTCCGTAAATGACATCCCTCCTGATGACATCCCTGTTGAATAAAATGTCATTTCAAGACATGCAATTTACGAGATAAAATTTAAGGAAAATGACTCGCTCAGGCTTAAAGCTCAAATAGTTCCGTAGGGCAACGAAGACAGTATTGAATACCAGCTGAATTCCGACTGCTGCATGTGTATTCCAGTCGGTATCCGCCTTTTCCTATAAATTGGGTCTATTCGTAAATGGTTAGTGATGAAAGCCGGTGTGAAAGCAGCTTTTTTGAAAACCGACTCTGCACAAATGGATGTATATGTCCGCCCACCAAGTGAAAGCAAGGATAAACGGATAAGGAGTTTTTGAATCATCGTCGGTACATCTTCATTCAATCGTTGCAGTGACTTGAGAGTGTCTTCAGAGTCGTGTAGCCCTTTCCAGCGCACATGAACCTTCAGCTCGTCGTTTCATCAACAATTTCCATGTGTCGGGCAAAAGCCATTCCGATTTCTGACGATACGACGTGACTCATAATCGCAGCTTGGTCCATGCTTAAGTCGTGGTAGAACTTCAGTCGCGTGATGTGTTGCTTCATCTACTGTATCAGTGCGTAGGTCTTCGACTTGATAGACATAATCCGAGAGCACCTTGACAATACTCTCGGGTCCACGCCAACGGAGACATAGTTTTTCATTAGCATTGAAGTGTTCCCTTGCAACAAGAACATATTCTACAACGTCTGAATGAGGAAATTCACCGCGTGATGCGGCTTCGCGGGGGTTATGTCGATTATTCTGCAAAGTGTCCGCGACAACGTGGGACGGTTCGGCGATACGTCTTTTAAGCTCATCATAACTGATAGTTCGCTCGACTCTTAGCTCAGATACAGTTATTGTCGTTAACGTCGAAGTTAGAAAGGAAATTCGAATCGGAGGAGTTGGCTCAGCTCCCACGAACATTGTGATAGGATAGAGGTAGTTTCGCTGCGGTGAGGGGAGCTTTTGAGACTGCTTTGAATAATCGGTAATATGTCGGTCTACTCTTGAGGGCGTAGTTGAAGTTCAGACGGTATGGTGCGACTGACTCGGATGAGTTCTTTTCCAAGTCGTTCAACAGCTGCGTTTGACCATGGACAGTACGGAAGGGTGAAGTAATGCGGAACTGTAAGTCCTCTGGAGACAAGTCTGACAGTTTCGTTCTTGAAATGTGTCGGTCCATCGGACATAAGCGCACGTGGTACCCCAAAGGCCGCACACCAATCGATTATTTCTGTAGTAGAGTTGGCTGCGGACGTGTTGGCAAACGGAAGGAACCATTTGTAGTCCAAATGGTCGTGACGCATCATCAGAACGTATTGTGCGCCGTATGAAGCATCGCTCAGGTCTGTATAGTCTAATTGGAGTAAGTCATTCACTTTCGTGCCGTGGAATGCTGGTCCAAAAGGATGGGACATTTTCCCTCCAACTGTAGAAAGACAGTGTATGTCGGATCTCACGAATTGTCGAATGTCCTCATTGATAGTGGACCAAACGAAAGATTGTCGGAGCGTCTGTTCATTCGATTTAACACCACGGTGTCCGGCAGCTCCCGTATGAGCGATGATACATAGGCGTAGGTGAACGTCGGTAGCGTTATCTGGTATCGAAACAGCATTGTCGTTGGTCTGCCATAGTTTATCTTTGAATACAAGACTGGGTGGGCAAGACGTAATGGTTGAGGATTGTGCAGCGGCGATAACTTCTGGTGAGGGCCATTCGAAATCATCTACAGCGGTGCTTGGTAGTACAGGGACACGAACAAGACGTCTAATAGTCGAGTGAAGATTCCAATGTCCAAGTAGGTCAGCCCAAATGTTGTCTTTTCCAGAAATGTGGATGCAGGTATAGTTGTAAACTGTAAGTCGGACAGCCCATCGCAGAACTTTTCGTAACATCGTTTGCCACATGTCGGGTTGGATTGGAAGGGGGTCGAAAAGGTAGATTAGGTTGTTTTGGCATGTGAATAAGTCGAATCCGCAAGGTTTGGCAGCTATCCAATTCATACGTTGGGTGGTGGCGAGAACGGCGTACGCTTCCTTATCCAAAACAGACCATCGCAATTCTTGCTTAGTGAATCGGCTAGAGAAAAAGGCCAGAGGTTCGTGACGATGTTAGGCGTGTGGTAACTGTTGGTCACACAGTGCGACTTGCGTCATAATTTCGTACCAGAAAGAATCAGATGCATCAGTTTATATTCAAATTCGTTTGAATTCGTCGCGGTGAGCAAGCGTAACACGTCGAACGATTTCATCTTTGCAGTCGTGGAAAGATTTTCGTTCAATTCCACTCCAACCAGCGCCTTCTAGAGAGAAACAGGCGAGTCAACGCTTCTTATGAGTGTTAGCGCGGGTGTAAAAGACTTCGAAAAATTGTTGTAACGGCTCCATCAGACGTGAAAATTACGGGATTCCAGTCTTGATCCATTGCAGTGCATAGACAAATTGTTGAAGTTGTGTGCCTGTGGTTGGTTCGGAAATTTGTTTCAGTCATTAAAATCGTCTTGGGTCGAAACGGATTCCGTTGGCTGATAAGAGTCGTTCGCACCATCTCATTTCAGTCGCAGATAAAGTACATTTTCCCTGATGGAGCTTGAGATTGTGTTTGTCGGGAACGTATAATTGAAGTCGAATCGTGTTGAGTAGATCCTTAACGGTGGTTGAATAACACCAAATGTCGTCTAGCCAGTACAAAATGTTCTGTCGGAGCGTTTTGGGGAGGATCATCGCAAAACGTCAATTCGAGGTAGGTTACTGCATTCTTCGTACCGTGCAAAACGCATTTGGGTGTGTATATTGCATCCGGTGTGACAAATGACTGACATTCCTGTGAGTCGGAGTGTAGCAGTATGTGCCAGTAGCCATGGGGCAAATCAAATACGTCGTATAATCTACTTTGAGAGGTATTGGTCAGCTCGACTTTCAAATAGGCAGCGGATACAGATTGACGACTGTGAGTCGGTTGAGAGGACGCAAATTGACGGTGAAGCGGCATCTCGCAGGACCAGGTTTTGGTACCAGTAATGACGCGCTCGCCAAAGATGCAGTGGGGTTGATGTAGACCATGCCGCATTTTCCAAGATCGGCGATGTAATTCTGCATGAACATTCTTTGGTCGGAAGAATAGTTTCGAGGTTTTACGCAAACAGGACTCGTATTCGGATTTAGAAAAACGTTGAGAGGCTCTACAGAAGCAGGTGGGCCTGCTGAGAGTATTCTTCTGAAAGTTTCCGTGTGGTCGTGTACGATAGTACGCAGTTCGGATGAGTATTCGTCTGGAAGTCGATTAGTCGAGACGGATTGAAGCATATCAACTACACAGTGTCGAACTTCTTTTTCCTGATCTTCTTCATGAAGTTTCAGTAGTGACGGGTCCAGAAAAGGATCTTTTCGAATTTTAAGTCGAAATACTTGACTGTAGGACGATTGGAGTCCGGGTAATGAGTTTTTGTCGAAACGTAGATGTCGTCTTCCAGCGAGTTTTCAGCATTCGGCCAATATACCCAAGGTTGGATGTGGATTTAGTTCGGCTAAAATTCGCACAGTTTCTTTCGTCGAGATGCACACTATTCTGTTCCAGGGGCGTTTTAGTGTCAACCTTGAGGTGGTGCAACACTGGCAGGCCAATCAGAAGGTCTCAAAGGCGATGTCGTTCGGAATGAGGTATGTAATGTTGCGGGGAGCCATTTTCGCAGTAGATGGATGTAGAATAGTCCGTGGGCAGGTCCATGCACGCAAAAAGGTCAAACTCTGTGGTTCCTCCTTTAGTTTCAGTGCCATACTCAGTTTGATCGGCTTTATAGTCGTTATTCGTCTAATACCTTTGATTGTGGCACTTTCTACAATCCTTGATGATATGAGTCTTGCGTCACTTATTTCTTCGCAGTGTCCGCTTATGTTCTTAGGCGCATCGCCGTCTGAGATGTTAAACTGGCACGATGGGTCGTAAAGGTTGATATCGGCATCCTTATATAGGCTTCTAACCGTCTTAATTTTAAATCACCTTGGATGCTTCAGTCTTTCTTTGGTTGTTTCCAGCAGGTGTGTCGTTTCCCTTTGTCGGGGGCCCTTTCGGCCGCAATTTGCTTTTTCTCCTCGTCTGGGCAGGTTTTACAGTCCTTAAGGAGGTGGCATAATCCACGATTTTTGTGCGGCGGAAATAGGCAAATGGTTAGTTTGTGCTTCGTCTTGTATTCGTCATTACTGTTGTTCTTCGAATCCTTCTTGTCCTGTTTGGCGGTGGGGGTATTGTTGTTCGGCCGATGTGAATCGACCTTTTTTTTCAGTGTCTAGTAGTTTAAATTCGTGTGCTAGTCAAATTGAATCCTTTGTGAACGCAATGGGATTGTATTTGAATCCCTTATGGACGAGACTGTGATTCTACTTAAGTCGGAGGCGTAGAGACTCGGGACGTTTTGGCAAAATAACGTGCTTGACCGACACTTTGGCAGTGGTTTCAGTAACCATGTTGAACCGTGACGTCGGAGCATGGTGCGATAGGCAATGAAAAGTTGCTTCATTCGCAAAGTCGCGTTTCCGTCGTTCTAATTTGAGTTCCTTTTTGAAGAGGGCGTCGAATCTATCGATAGATACACAGTCGATTGATTAAGTCGATTCGGACTCGAGTTATGTCCGTAAGGTTTCGTCGTCGAGATCTTCGTAATCGTCGGCTTCCAGTAGACGGAGCGCAATAATGCTGTGGAGATTTTCGGGATCGACACAGTACTTGAGTGCAAGCGGTCGGCATTTTTCGTCGTCGATCACCAACATCTGCGCACGCGCCTTGATTTCATGTACGTAACACTCGTAACGTCGGAGAAATACGCGGATCGACTCGGCATCAGTTTGGTCAAGCCGAGGTTGTTCCACCGTAGACGACAACATGGCGGATGAAGCGGAGCTCGCAACTAGGTTTTGAGACGATTTTGCCGTGGGTGACTCAACAGCGTCCGACATAATGATAGGGCGTCGTGTGACGGAGGTGTGTGGTTAGTCGGGTCGTCAGATCTGTCGTGGTGGATAGATAGGGAAATTGGCAGAAAAATCTGCGAGAGTGATCACTGTGACGGTGTACGGCCTACTATGGTTTTTGTGGTTGGCAACGCCAGGGATCGATTGTTTTATCAAGGGGAGAGAGAAAACTAGCTTAAGTAACAAAAACTCAAGTCACAATGTCGTAAACTAGAAATCAGAAAAGGGGCTTGAAGTCGTAACTGTCCGAATAGATCGTACAGTGAATCGGGTCCGTGGAAGGAGATGGTATGTACGGCTTACAGACGAGTAATGACAGGGGGAGTTGTTTGTACAGTACCATCGGTCGGGTACAGTAGTTGTACGTCGCATCTGCTAACACTGTAAAAGGGTTAGCCACTATGTGGCTACAAGCTCGCCTTCAACGGTTAGCCGAGAAATTATTATCAGAAATAAAACCATTGCCTCCACCAATAATTGCAGCTATACGCGAAGAATTAGTGTCTGAATTTGGCCCAGGAACGCGAGAAAGAATATCTATTGAACAGAAAAAACAGCAATTGGCACAACAGCAATTAAATGATTGACATTTCATATTTGAAGAACGCAAAATATCACAGGAAAGATAAGCTGATTTTTCACATGCTACACAAGCTTGTCGTAATGCTATTAATATTAGAAAGGGACAACAAGATGGTCCAGACCCTGATGTTTTCATACCATGGCAACAAAGAACATTTAAAGTTGATGCGCAATCTGAACAATCACAACATTTAGATATACAAATTTTGGTTCGTGAACGTAATCGTATTATTAGGCATCGCACACAAACTGTTGTTCAACATATATCTGAACTATTTGATAATCATAAAAATGGTATTGATTTATTGAATTTACATCAAGCTGCTTTATTAGAAACTCGTGTAATGCATGCGAAATTGTTGCAATTACAAACCAAAATGAGACCCAATATATGGGAAGAATATCAATTATCAAAGAAGGGTCGTGTTGATAGAAGAGGTACTGGTCATAATAGAGGACGTTCAAAAACTTTAAAACAGTTACAAAAACAATTTGAAAAATTGAACGTGCAAAAATAGGACAAACAGAAGCTGAAGAACATGATGCAAGACGTAAAAGACAAACGTGGATGAATGCAATGATTGAACATTTAAATAAATTTCGCAATTATCATCGTGATGTCGTATGTCGTGGTATACGTGCAGTTACAAATGCAGTTGTTAACCATCATGAAGAAGTTTTAAAAAATACAAGTAGAGCCCATCGTGAAGCTGATTGACAAAAATTAAAAGAAGACAATGAAGAAGGTTATTTAGACTTGATACGTAAAACTAAAAATATCAGATTTTTAGAATTACTTGATCAAACTGATAAATATCTGAAAGAATTAGGTGCAGTTGTAAGAGAAGAACGTGCTAAAAGTGGTGTTGTTGAATGTGAAAAAGGTGAAAGAGAAACCAAAAGCTCAAGAATTAATTATTATGAAGTTGCACATGCTATTGAAGAAGAGAGTAGTGAACAATCTGCTTTATTAGATGGTGGTACTTTAAAATAATATCAACTTCACGGTATTCAATGAATGGTTAGTTTATATAATAATCGACTTAATGGTATTCTTGCTGATGAAATGGGTCTTGGTAAAACTATCCAAACACTTGCTCTTATTGCTCATTTAATTGAAAAAAAAGATCATCCTGGCCCTTATCTTATTATCGTGCCTCTGTCAACTATGAGCAACTGGGAAGCGGAATTTGCACGTTGGGCTCCAGTTATCCGTGTCATAGTGTTCAAAGGAGATGCCAAAGCTAGAAAAAACTTTATGAAGAAGTTATTGAAAAGAAGAGTTTTAACATATGTCTTGTAGTTCAGGTCCAGACCAACAAAATGAAACTTCTCGTCAACCAGATTGGTCCAAATCTTCATGAGGTTGCAGCTGATTTTCCTATCTCTGAAAACTTTTCATAAAGACAATCTGAAAAAAGATGCCTCAGCAAAGGACGAGATATTGAACGAACGAATCCTTAGCTTAAGGGAATGAAAAGATGAGTTGTATTGGTACGCATATTCACGTTTTCAGATGTCTGGAGAAAGATGTCAATGATAGGAAAATCAGCTGTACCCTCAAGAAAATTTGCACCTATCTGGTTGGCGAGAAGTTTCATTTTAGGGTGTAAAAATAATATTGAACGAAACTTGAATAGAAAGGGATGAAAAATGGATTGGAGATTTGAGGGGAGAGGAATCTTGGGCGTCGAGTAGGATGTCGCTTTTAACGTCATATGGCTTGAGATGAACTCCATTTGAGTGATCATAGCTCTATGGGTGGTTGTCGATCTTGCGGTTAGGAAAGAAGATAAATGGTTCTGATTGGTCCAGAAAGAAGGTTTGGTCACACAAGCATAATTCACAAAACGCGCCACACCGAACTTTTGCTATACTATCCCGAATACGGCAATTCGTTCATCGCTCATCCTCTCCCAGCTTCAATCGACATTTTGAAAATATCCATGTTTGCTATCATTTTAAGACATAGATTATACACGTCATTGTTCTGATTTCTATGGACACTTTTTGGGTTGTAAAATTTCGGGCCGGTAAATGCGGTGATTGGTTGGAGTGTGGAGGCGGCCACTTTTCGGGGTATATTGTGATGCATTGTACTTTCAATATAGAGACGGGTGAGAGCGGAGATGCAAACCGGTTACAGGCGGTGTAAGAAACGGTGAAAATCGGAGAAATGCCACGTCTCAGAATACACGTGTGGATGGTATTGGATACAGTGAGAGAGGACAGCTAGAATATGCAATTACAGTATTGTATTCAAACCATACAATGTATGTGATTCGGCAAATTTACATTTAGAGCATGACAATCAGTGGTGAATATTTGTGAGCAGAATTTATTATGATTGAACGTAAAAAATTGCTCAAATCGACTTGCAAGCCAAATGCTTGCGCTCAATTTGGCATGTACAGCAAAGAGTCGTGTAGCACTGTATATACTGGTCGTGTATTTAAACTGCAGTTGTAGGCATTACAGTTGTAGGCGCCAAGGTGAATTATTCTTATTGGCCACAGTCCAATCATAATTTCAATTAAAATTAATTTGGGTAGTGCTCAATAATTTACTCAAGTTTCAGGATATTGAACAAATTATTGAGCGCTCATTCGTCAAATTTAATGTTTTCTGCACTGATCGCCCTTACAAAATAAGGTTCAATCCTCCTTTTTACATTCCGTTCGAACACTGATTGTGATGCTCTTATTAATTTATTTAGTGTCATTAATAAATTAATAAATGTAAAGGAATTCCAAATGTAAATTAATTTGCCGAATCACCGATCTTGACGTCATTGCTGGACGTGGTGCTGTTATCTTACGCTAAAACTTGGTTGCAACAACCGAAAAGGCTTTTTCATACAGCAATGCGTCATGTCTGTTTATGCAAACATCAGGTCATCTTCACATTGTACCGGGCTTCCGCAAAGCCGGTTACCTGTCAAAATCGGACATATCTACAACAATTAGTGTTTCGTACTGTACAGTTCGTGGATGATTTTGGTTGGCTCCCACAAATCTATTGTCCAGCCCCTACAGTTTCAAAATTCGTCCCGTCACGGCGTTGATCTTAAGGGCTCTACTTTCTGCCAATTCCAACATTGGCGTTATCTTCCTGGCAAAAGAAGGACGGTGCAAAAGAAGGACGTTACGGCCTTAACTGTTCGCTCTCCCATTTCGATTTTCTTCAGTACTTCCGTCGAAATCCTGTGGCCTGATTTCATAGTAGTAGGTACAGGTTATGTGATGAATCTCGAGTTGGATGTTCTCAAATTCGTTTCAGATTACGTCGCAAGATCATTTTAAACCTGTTTTCGTGTGTATATAGGAAAAGTTGTTGATAAAGAAGATTTAAAGACTATACATGGCTACATGCGAATTGCAGTGAAAATTGCCCTGGCTATGATGTGCATTGAGCATTGCCAGGGCAATTTTCACTGCAATTTGTACATAGCCATGTACAGTTTTTAAATCTTCTTATATCGTCAACGTTTCCTATATGCACACGAAAACAATGTTTAGAATGATCTTGCGACGTAATCTGAAACGAATTTGAAAAGAAATTGTGTTTATCACCAATATTTATTTTCGCTGATCATGCAAGTAAGTTAGTAGATTCCCCTCAATTATGGAGAACTTCTGGAAATTTGATCGCTTGGATTCAATAATAACCAAATTTTTAAGAACTGATCATAGATTATTAATATTTAATCAAATGACGAAATTTACAAGAAAGATTATTAAGATATAGAAATAGACCATTTCACAGGTTGGATGGTACAACAAGTACAGATGAAAGAAAATCAATGGTGAACGACTTTAACGATCCAACAACGGAGGTTAATGTATTTTTATTGACAACTCGTGCTGGTGGTTTAGGTGCTAATTTACAAACAGCTGATATTGTTATTATATTTGATAGTGATTGGAATCCATCAATGGATAAACAATCACAAGATCGGGCACATCTTATCGGTCAGCCTAAACAAGTATTAGTTATTCGATTATTAACAGCAAGATTTTAACTGCTAAATCAATTGAAGAAGCTGCATTAGAAAGAGCATGTTCTAAACGTGGATTAGAGAACAAAATTTTTCGCGCTGGTATATTTGATGAACAAAGTAAAGATAGTGAAAGACAAGCTATGCTCCGAGAATTACTTCGTGTTGGGTGGAAGTGAAGATGATACAGCTGAAGATGGTATCCAATTAACAGATTG
Source organism: Odonthalia washingtoniensis (assembly GCA_032358235.1). Classification (NCBI taxonomy): domain Eukaryota; phylum Rhodophyta; class Florideophyceae; order Ceramiales; family Rhodomelaceae; genus Odonthalia; species Odonthalia washingtoniensis. The sequence continues at coordinate 162 of JAULBU010049871.1, read as the reverse complement.
TTAGCTAGAAGTGTAGATGAATTTGAGAAATATATGGAGATTGATAAAGTAAGAACAAAAAAAATTGCACCAAAACCTACTTTATACTTTATTAGTTGATGATGAAGTCCCTGAATGGGCTACTGAAGTTCCAAAAGCTTTATTATTAAAAGGAAAACTTTT
>JAULBU010049860.1:0-13040 GCA_032358235.1 Odonthalia washingtoniensis | reverse complement strand
TCATATTCAAGAGCGATACTTTCAAGAATTCAAGCATGCACTGGCACACCAAGCTACCCTCTCTTAGCGCGATACAACTAAAAGTCTCTGTATCTGTACATTCGCATGCGAAGATACGTGTTATGGAAGTGCAACACAAATTTATATGACTGATCTCCCTCTATCTTACTGCGAATAGCGCCATACACCTCTTGCTTTCATTTCAGTACCTTACAAAACCAACCGACTACGGCGGTCTATCCATCAAAAGAAGACTTATGCGGTTGTATAAACTATCGAGCGTCTTCACTGATGAGCTGCTACACCTGACAGATTTGACCTACATACTCATCAAAATAATTTAATCTTCATATTCGACCCCTTTACGATTCTATGTGATCTCTCCATCTCGAGAATCAGGAAGGAACTGCGCTGGGCTGTTCGTTTAAGTCTATAGAACTAAACTTGCTTTCACATAGAAAATAATGTATGGGCTGATATGTTGGGTCGATGGGCTGCAACACCGTATCGTGGGTAGTCTTGTGAATAAATCTACCTTACCTTCTACTTCTTCCGAAGACTTTCTTTGGCCCACGACTACAACCATTCAAGATAGTCAGAAGGAACATCAAGCTACCAGGCCCTACACCACGCGTATGGTCGAAGGTATTTTGACAGCAGGACGTGGAACCATTTGGATTCCAGAAAAATATGACCACCTCCAATTACGTCTTTGTATCATCGCCCACACCGGTGCATCTGGCCACCGTGTCATTGACGGAGCCGAAAATTCTTTTCGCACTAAGTTTGATTGGCAGACACTCTCGTCCGATGTACGGACATTCATCCGAGACTGCATCCACTGCGTCTCAACTGCCGGTGGCGGACATGTACCCAGACCCTTCATCTCTGCGTTTCATGCTGTCAAGCCGAACACACTCCTACAGTTCGACAATCTTGAATTGGGCCCGAGCAGCACCGGAGACAAATACGTGCTTTTTATGCGGGATGATCACTCAAACTACGCATGGTGCTTCTGTTACAGTGATACGTGCGCAGAAAATGCTGTACATGGCCTCATCGTTTGTAGCGCTTCTTTTGGAGTTTCTACAGGACTCATGCCCGATAACCCTACAAACTTTTGAAACGAAACAGTATGCCTCCTCACAAAATCTTTGCGCACAGTCAACTACTTCACTCTTCCATACTATCCCTGGAGCAATAGAGCAGTGGAAATACTGTGTCACAACATTTTACGAGTCGCAAGAGCACTCTTTGCAGAACTACAACTACGACCTAACCCTTAGCCCAACCTACTTTCACTGTTTCATTCAGCTCTGAACAACACTCCGTCTCGCCATCATGCCTACATTACACAAATCACAGCATTCACCGGTCTTCTATCAACCCCTCCCATCTCCACCTTTCTCTCTTCATTCAACGGCCAACCGGTTACGGTCTCCGAAGCAATACTACAGCGCAAATTCAATATTGAGGGGCTCTTGAAAAAGATGGCTGATTTGCACCAATTGGTGCTCCATTTCGACAAGATAATCATGAAAGGTCTCGTTCCGCTGCTGAACTAGCTAAGCCTGCCAACTTCACCCCTCGTGATTTCGTACTCGTCACCCGAGAACACTTTCACGTCGGAGAAAAATTGTGCCTACACTGGCGCGGCCTTTGCAGAGTTGTACGCGCGATAAACGAGTATGTATATGTCGTCGAAGATCTTAGTAATGGTCAACTTAAATAAATTCATGCAACTCGTCTCAAGTACTACGCTTCTTCCTCCCTCAACAAACCTGCCATTCTGTCTCTTGTCATTTCATCCGAGACTGGGATGAAAGTACAGCGTTTACTGAAACTGGTAAACATGGATGACGGACTCAAGGTATTCATCCTCTGGTGTGGACTTCCTACACCAGAGGACACTCTGGAAACGATCCAGAATGTCCACTAGGACGTCCCACAGCTTTTAGAAACATTGCTTACACGAAAGGCTACCGGAGACGATTTGGTTCCCAAGGCTCGATGTGCACTTTGTCTTCCAAGTGGGCGACTATAACAAGCCATACTGGAAGGAACTGCTCAAAGAATCTTACTTGCCTGAGCCAATCAAATCATGCCACATGTCATCTAGAAAAAAGCGTTACCACCACAAAGGGCAATTCCGTCCAGACTCTCAGCGCTGGGCCTCCAATCTTTACATGTTAGACCCTCAACGCGGGTCCACCTATCTTAAGGTGCACCCTGCGGGATTCCAACACACAAACGGACGTAAAGAAATGGGCTTCCCGACCACCAGGATACGATTGGTAGATGGAGTTTGACTGATTTAGAACCTTTTTGTACAGCATAAATTTCAGGTTTATAGTGCATTTATTTTTTATCTCTGCAGTCTGTTAATCATACAATTACCTTCGCGCGCCAGCCTACAGAATAAACACAGGGATCTTGCTCACCACCCTAGAAATTTCACACCAAGAAAAAGACGAAACATTTGCTGTAAAGAGGAAGAGGCATATAGAACAATGGTCTATCAAGAGCATGAACCACAAGACAGATAATATCACCTTCAGGACCAGGACTAGATCAATTGGCTACCTACCAACAATATCACAGGTATAAAGGACGCCAAACCTATCAAAGATCCCTCCAGGGACGGACATACCACCCGTACAAACATTACAATAAAAACGTCTAGAATCTGCACCTGGGAAGGTATCACCACCGACATACCATTCTATACACGAGAAGCATGAGGTATTTGGACAATATACGAAAAAGCCTATCACAGAGCCCTACTACCCATTGCATACTACCACGACAAATTCAATGCCCAAAAGCGCAGAAGACTCCCATCGTGAGAGAGTGTATGATTGCAACCCCTCCTCATACAATGAAATCAAATAGTCATGAAAACCCGATCCAATCCTCACTAGTGAAGAATTAACAGATTATATGAGGATGTTCCATATGATGGGACAGGACATTCTAACGCTATACAAAGAATTAGGGGTGGAACTGGACATCGTTTGAATAGAATTTATCTCCTTGTTCATACTACGCACTTTGCAATTACTGGACTTTGATAAAGTCGTCAAATGGACCTGTTTCCTAAACAATAATGTAGTATCAATAAGAGGACGCAGGAAAAAGAACGGAATGGCGCAAAAATTGGTACACGTTCCCTGTAGAGAGACCTACATTCAACCAGAGGATACCTACAATCAAACGAAGAGAACAATCATCACACCAAAATAATAAAACGTTTATATACATAAACGGACTAGAGAGCCTTTCGTACATCCCTACCGCCAGAAATAAATTCATAGAAGAAACCAAAAAGGTGATCCCAGACATGTAGAAATAAAATTATTCGCCACAATCCCAGTACAAAAATACGGAGGACCTCCGGATGATGGAGACCGTGACAGTAGATCAGGAGGAGGAGGGGACTATGAAAAGGATGGAGGCTGTCTGCTATGCAAAGAGGAACAGAATCCCATACAAATAGGTATAATCATAGTAAGGTACAGGATGGAAAGAAAATTCTTTGAATGAACGATATGATGAGGACCTTTGTCAAAAAACCGACCTTTTTCAGAAGCTGGTATGACGCTCTTGATAACTGCATCAATATATTCGAGACCCCTGTCAGATTTATGTGAACTGACGATCGAAGAGAAACTTATATCTTTACCATTATTCCTAGCCCTCAACACCATAAACTATTACGCAAACAACCTCAAGAATTTCACCAGCTTTGAAAAAGCAATTAGCATTCTCAAAAATTGATACAATAGTAGGAATGATTTTTAGGGGTGATAACCTTCGCGATAACACGTAGCACAAATAAAAAGAATTCACAGATGCCATCTACTAATTTAAATCGAGACACTTGATGTACCTGCTCACTGTAGAAGACTTGCCAAACGTTGTCAATATGGTCTGCCAAGATCATGAGGGCGGACATGATAAGGTATAGGACGATGATAGGATATGGGCATAATACGATCGTGAAGAGGTAACAACTCACATGAAACTTATGGTAATAGTTGATGCAAAACATGTAGATAGAAAATTGGCAGAGAACCTGATCCTACACTAGATATCCCACGCTTCGGACTTGCGATTGTAATTATTCACGGTTAACAACATACGTAAAGATCCCATTGGACACCAATTCAACTGAATAAAGATGTATACGGGGGCCAATAGGAAGTACGTCATAAGTCTAAACCAGAACATATCACAAGAGAAAGAATTCGGGGGTAAGATAAATCTGAGGCAACCAACAAGAGGTCTCGAAGTAATTGGATTGTGGGACGAAGCAAGGTGGTAGTAGAAGCAACAATCCAGATTACAATCGTAAACCTAAATTTGGTAATTGACGTTGCATTCGCCATAGTAGAAAAACATGCACCCTAAATCTTTTCTAACAAGTATATCATTCAGAACAGTGTGAACATCAGCTTTCAAGGAGGATAAATCCACGTACGGCTTCTCCAGCAACCTCTCACGCTCGATAATTTCTTCTACGTCTACAGGTGGACGTCCGATTCCACGCCCTATGCGCTATACTATGAAACAGAATTTAGAACTACACACTGAGGGTTTGGACACCCTTCCATGAATACGACCCACAAGTTCTTAAAAACAGCCATTTGCGGGAAGTAGAATAAAGACGTCAAGCGAGTGCTAGATGAAATAGTTGAATATTGTGGTATATGTAAGTTGAAATCCTCCACTTCATGAATATTTAAATTATGCATCGAATCCCATGACTTGGACTTTAATTAGGGAGTAGTGATATATATTACTAGTATCAATCACTACTACCGTCCTTCCTTGATGCTATGAAGGTAGTATGTTCACAGAATCTAGGAAGGACAATATTGCACTTGGTCGTTGATAGTACACACCTCACCGTGGTTTATTGCTGAAGAAGCAGACAGCGGCCGAATCGTGGAGATATATCAACAGATTATGGACCCATACGTACATGGTAGCACCCAAATACTTGACCGTCGACTAAGGCTCTTCATACGTATCGAAGTAGTTTCAAGAAAACGTAGAAGCCTCTGGTATCACCGAGGAAGAATCCCCGATCGAAACACCGGGCTCTATTGGTATCGTCGAGCGGTACCACGTGCTACTGTGTAATGCATCCAAGAATAACAGGCAAGACATGGAGGAAGAAGAATGCACTGATGATGAAAGCCTCGAGATGGTAATATATGCAGCAAAATCCACTTTGAATCCAGAATGTTTGTATCCAATGTTACTTGTTTTCGGTGCGCTTCCAAGACCTACCAGAACTCCCCATCACTGACTCAACTGCACATACAACGTACCATAGAATAAGAAAGAAGAGCCGTTAGCTCGTAACAGGCGAAACCAAGAGTTGCTTTCACGCTAAACCACCCCCTGGACCGACAGCCAAAGATTCATAACAACGCCTCTCATAGCTTTCCTCATACTGGCCAGTATTATTATACAGTACGAAAACCAGGAGGTAGGAGGGACCATTTAAGTACATCTCAAAAGAAGGCGAAACAGTTGTCTTCAAACCCAATAAAGAATGAAAAGTTTTCAGCTCGAATTTGTAACGGCTTTGGTCCAACCATACAACCAAACTGACTTAGACCTACCACATAATTATGACGAATACGCCGAAGAACAACCGGAAGATGAACTAGAAGTAATAATGACGAGAGATGAAGACACGTAAATTAATCTCGGTGACAAACCACGAAAGTTGAACGTACGATAGGGATCCGTCTAAGAACGAGCTTTCGGGAGCTCAAGAAAGGCCGAATTGGAAGGCCTGATGAAACAAGGAAACCTCACCCGGATACAATATTCAACAGTACCAACCTCTGCCCTTATATTTGGTTCCTATTTTTCGAGCCAACGTTTTTCGAGCTATCACTTGCGTGTCACCTAACATGATAACGTGGTAGGGTACATATATTTAAAGTTGTACAGTACAGTATTCAATGGAGACATTGGTATTCTGAACTTGGTAAATTACAGTACTAATAGTACAGTAACGCCATCATCCAACCGGTGTGCATTAATATAAATAGAACACATTAGCAAATGATAACAGTGAATTTATCACACTTTTTGTGAAAACATCGGTTGGAAGTCGATGATGCTAAAATTTCTAAATCCCATCACTGAGGAAGGTAAAACATAAATGGAAAACATCAAATAAAGAAAAAACCAAACTCAGAACCACCATCGTCCGACCGACAAACTGTCGTTGCCTTCTAGGTGCTTGGATTCGACAACGAAGTAAAACTTTGTTACCCCTGGTAGAAATCCTACGACGTCATATAGTTCGTGTGCAGCTAGCAATATTCGGAGGATACTCGATCCAACAGGAAAGATAGGTTTGGTGTGGGCTACTGTAGAATATAGTTCGTGCCGTAGACGAATTTTGACAGATGAGGACACAAAGGATCATCAGGGAGATGATGATGGGATGAGGACGATGGAAGGATGAGAGGATGATGAAGAAGGAATACCGTGAGCAGGTTGAAGGATGAGAGGATGGTTATGACGGAAGACGGTGAATGATGTTGAAATATGATGCTTATGAAGAATACTGATGGATGTTGAGGATGAATTTGATGATGATAATGAAGAAGATGACGTTGACGATGATGATATGGTCGATGATGATATTGACGACGACATAAATTATGATGTTGATTACGGGTCATGAAGGCGGTGGAGATAAGGAGTCAGAAGTGTGGAGTAGTAGTTGAGTAGGAAAGCAAACAAGAAAAATGGTCATGGCGTGAAACGCCTACGTTTAAGGGATCAAACAAGGACTGTCGTTCCCGTATCATACCATTAAAGCATGAGACAAGTCATACCAGATGCCTACGATGTTTTACTATTATACAATAGAATACATATCCTGTCCACGATGATGCGACGTGCTGTACTGTACTCTGTGCGCCCACATCTCATCCAGATCGTGTACAAATACACGTTTGATTATCTGTCAGGTTTGAATTCCTAATTAAAATAATTAGATTTAGCTTACGATAACACCAACATTATCTTCCACGTTTCAGGAAATCATTTTATTCCACGTTGAATCATCGGTATTGATACCCATCTCCGCAGTTCTGGCTCAGAATCACTAAATTCGACACAGACATTTATGATTAATTCTGACCCTCAACTTCAACGAGTTACACGAAACCTAAACCGCCGCATCGGGAGATAAAGCACAAAATGGATCGAGAGATCAATCCACGGCGCGAGCGAGGGTAAGCTAACTCTTATCGAAATAAGCAGAACAATCCCAACGCCGAGACACTTGCTCTATTGTTGTCAACTGCGAGTATAGTTGACGGAGATACTGGCATAAATTAAGTCCAGGTTACCTGCGAAAAGACTTAACTGTAGTAGGGTAATGGTCAATTCTGCACAACAATGACGAGCGGCAATCGAACTTTTAACATTTGCATATTTATCTGACTTATTCACTTGTCGACATTTTTCCCGTATTGCTCGAATTTCGACAAATCTGATTTGTTGGCTTAGGATACCGAGTTGTTTTCGACAGCTACTGTAAGTTAGGGCCAAGGCCCTACAATCTCTGCAATCACAAAGCGAACGCTACATAAACGAGAATGATTAAACAAGTGCAAAGCCCTTCTAAATCTTTCATGTGTAGTTTATTAACCTAATATTAACCGTATGAACTAACTAAATATATCAGGTAGAGCACCCATGGGATGGCACGTGTGATTTAGGCAGAGGATACTGAAGGGATAAAAGAAAGTAGGAATGAATAAATTTAAAGAGGAAGGCAATCGAATGCACGATCAGGGGTGACTCAACAGTTATACATTTGTCAATTAATGTTTTTATTTTTATGCTAGTTGACTCAATGTCGAATGCACTCACTTCATGAGCTACTTGTTTGAGGTTACTAGTTCTTGTCCAATTAGCTTGTAGTTGGTCCACTTTGTCCGTTGAATATCCTGTGAAAAGTAACTCGATAATTAATTGAAAGTCCATTAAAATATTAGTTCTACAGTACCTTACCTCCGATTATCGCTTTCCATCATGGCTCTTAGCGTGCGATGATTTACTTACTATCCCCTGGCTTCGATAATGTATCGTTACAGGTTACGAAAATCTAGAGTTGAGTCTGGTATCGAAGCCAACAGAGATTGGGCACACAATGATGGTGCGGAGATCTCTTTTGATCTTTGCGTCGGGTATTGATCAACCTAATCGTGTTTGCTTCTGGTTCCCTGTTTTGACTTTTTAGGTAAAAATGTGTGAAATATTTAATTTCTTGTTAATGTCTAGCTTTTTCGATTTTTGTATACACCGCGGAGCACTATTTATACTGACAAAACTATGTCAGGCTTGAAACCGCAACATGTATACTGAATACTGATGTCAAGAGCAATTATATCAAGTTCAGTTAAGTCAATTTAGCATTCGTCAATGACGAATATTGTGAACTGTGCATGTATTAAGACGCACACTTTTTTCTTAAAAACCTGTAAAGAATCGATAAGTGCATATCCATGTCATTTGACTGAATCTCACGAAGCTTGCATCTGTATCAAATCTGTCGATTTGACACTCAAAAATATAACAACTCCCAGATCGTGAAAACTACTTGCTGGGACCTACACCTCCATACCTGAAGGTGTTCAGACTATAAAAATCGAATTGAAAGAAATGGATAAAGACACATTACAATATGATAATAATTTTGCAGAATTCGTAGAAGGTTCCAATCCCCCAACAACCAGGCGGAATGCCAGCTAAATGGATACAATGAGAAAGTAAAAGTTTATACGCATGGGATGCGAGATGAATATAAACAAACATCATTCATAGGGGAGGTGTTATGGTGGGACTTCCGTACAGCATTCCGACCAATGTCAATGAAAACTTGGACAGAAATGATATGACCATTTGCTCAGATTTCTTGGTTTTAAGATATGTATTCGTAGATATCAGTGGAAATCAAGTCCAGAAAATTCCCTAATAGAAGGCCTCCGCCGTGATATACACATAAAATCTAGTAGAGCAAATCTTTTTTTGGAGAAAGCACGCTTGGAAGTACGAGTGAAGAATTTAGCTTCTAACAAACATACAAATAATGTTACTTAGTGTGCAGATGATAATGATTATATTGATGATGAAACTATTGATGATATAAGATAGATAGAACCACAACCTAAATCGGAAGAAAGTAATATGGAGCGCCATGAAAAACATTCGCCAAGTAATGATGCCTAATAAATGGATGAGGGCGTCTGCATTTCCAGAACTTAATGTCTACATTCAAGAGGCGTGGTCTTGGGGTTGATGTGGCACCTACTAGGCCATACTAATTTTGGAGTTCCGTGTAAGTTACATACAGAAAACTACAGTGTTTGCATGGTTACGGATGGTAACTGAAGAAAACATCTACAGAATTTGAAGATAAAATGTCTCGGACATTAATTATGGGATACATATACTGTATCTTTTAATACTTGAGGCATATTAAGTTACTTACGGACGGCGGAGAATAAATGGATGAAATAGTCCCGGTCAACATTCATTGTTTGAAAAATTACACCAATGTATCCTTGAAATTTCATTTCATAGACAGGAGATTTTGGTGTATGTAATCTAAGCTCGTAACTACACATTGTTTATGAGACGTTGAATGAATACTTAATGTAATTCTGCGAAATATGTAGTTTATAATGTAAGTCAAATTGACTGTTACAGTCATCTGCTGAATTTTTGAGTGTATGGAAACTACATTAATGAATCCATATGCCGTATGCCATCGTCAATGGTTCATCCAATTTACATTCATTTCATTTCATGAATGTGAAAGTGGATAGTTATTTCGATTTCTGATATATATATATCTGTAATATGTAGGAATCATATGATGGCATATGGGAAAATATATATTGAATAATAGCAATATAAATTGCTATGCATGTATACCAATTATGGTATACATGATATTAATATGTATTATTTGTGATATCATGCGATATCAAATCGGACAATTTGATGAAAATATGAAAAAGCAAAATAACAAAGAAATGTAATAATAAAAAACGTGATAGAGATGGAGCTATGACAAATTGTATGCAATTAGGAAATGTGAAAGGTAGTATAAAATATGCAGTAAAAGAAGAATGAGAAACACCATAAGCAATGACCAAGAAACGCATCCAATAAGTCTGTATTAGTATGTTATGTTTCACGATATATATACATCGAAATATTTCAGTTTTATATACATTCGTTTACTTTTAGATGATACACCATATTTCTCTGAAGACAAATAAATATCACATTAATAAATATAAAGAATAGAACAGAATTTAATAAGTAAATTGAATCTGAAAAGATCATGAAATGTGAATTAGAGTATGAAACCATAAACGGAAGAGGAATGCAAACATACCAATTTACCTGAACCAGGGTAGTTGAAAAATAGAAGTAACCTGTAAAGGAAAATTGAAGGTAAAGGAAGATAACAATTATGAATGGAGTTATACTAAAATGTTTGAATTAATTAATACTTATTGAATACTTACAGGTGCTAAAATGTTGACGTAAGCGATACGTTCATCGCCACAGGAACGGATATGTACGAGTCGCTGTTGAATGTCCAGAATGAGTGAACTGTCATCATGTTGGCATCATCGTTGCAAGTTGATCGGATATAGTTGTGACTTGTTCATGGAAATGTGCGCTGATAGGGGAAAAGCAGGTAATGGAATTGCATGAAATCGGTACATTAATGGCTGATTGGTTCAAATTTTATTAACTGAAAAAGGCACGTAACGGTAATTTCTCGAGCTGAGTTATAGTAACGGCAGATCTGAAAATTGTTGAGAAATCTAAAAAATACTATTGCCATCAAAACTTCCAATATTATTTTTCAATATAAAATCAAGTAACCATTCGATAGAAAATAATAATAAATTTACACAATCCGAAAATAATGCAATTAAAAAATTTATGGGATCCAAAAAATTAAATGTGGATGTAATCGTTATCCCACGTGTATGCTCTCAACGAAATGCCGTGGTGTCCTCGAAATCTCTCACAAGACAGCTCAAGTATGTGGCCTTTAAAACTAGGAATGGGGATACAGATGCATGACATACAAAAGATGGATACATCATGATGTATGATAGTGCCTCTCAATTATATATGAAATGTACGTAATATATATTTCAATAGTTTTTGAAATTAATGTGTCGTGTGATAATTTTGAATAGAGTAAAACTTGTTCACCTATTCACCCAACTCTTGCCGTCACAGAACACAGCTGTAGCTTTAAACAGGATAATTCAACAGGAAATTCAACAGAAACATCTCGTATTATCGTATTATCATGAACAGTTCCGATGGACAACAGTATGGACTCGGAAATCCAGCTGGTAGTAGTGGAACTATATCTAAATTAGTATCATCATTTACTGGAATGGGACTTAAAATGGACAAGAGCAAAACTGGTGTTGTAAACAAGTCGTTTGAAATATCTTTAAGTATCATAGAATCTTTAGTTGGAAGGAAGGAGGAGGGAGAAGTTATTAACATAATCTACGACGCTGAATTTGATGCGAGATTATTCTCAGAGCAAGTACCGTCAGTTGAATACTGTAAAGAGATTACGGCTGAAATTGTCGGGAAAGGAAGTGAATGGTTATATAAAATGTATGAAAGTGGTGGAGTTGGAATTGAACAAATTTTCAACTCATTTTTATCTTCTCCCTGTCTTGTTTTTATTTGTAAGTGTATCCTGATATTAAAGAAATAACATGTTTCATGAAGTTAATAACGTTCAAGCACTTTGTGATATTAACACTAGTACAGTAAATTTGTTCGTTATTTTCCCGATATTACAATTTGTACTGCACGTTTTGTTGCGAGTGTTCAGTTTCGAGAAGAGTAGCCTATCTGCAAAATATTATACTATGACTTGTAATGAAGAAGGGACACAGTTCGAACTAAACTACTTGTGGCTCACGTTTTTACCATGATGTTATAGATGATGCAAACAAATGGGTGTAAAGTGTTTTTCTCCATGGTAGTAACCACATTCTGATAATGGATTTGATAGATGATCATTTTCATAAACACGGTACGGTAAGCTAAGTCGGTGGTAACATGGGGATTAGTTAAATTTATTAGCAGCAATATATAATGTCTTATTTTAAAGAATGTTTACTTGCTATTCGTATCATATACAGCCTGTGTTAGAGAGGCTGTATTTGGAATGAAATGGAAGAAGGTACAGAAATCATAAAATTCCCACTCCACCATATGGAGTGGAAAGTTTTCAGGAAAGTCAATTATTTAATTTTCCGCAAAAAATCGAACTCCACATGATGTGGAAATAGCATACAGTGTCTACAAGACACATAGTGTAGTGCAGTTTTGACTGCAAGTTGTACACATCTACTACCATAGCCGTTACATGTAGTTTCAACATATATCGGAACTTATTCCATTACCGAAAGTTAAAGATAATATTGTACCAGGAATAAACGTTAATCTTCAACTTATTTCGATTCATTTAGGGTTCTGAAATTAGATATGGCGAATCGCAGCGACACGAGGAAACTTTCGGAAAGATTTTCGGGGTCAACTGTGGGAAATTCAGAACCCCATCGAAAGTGACGAGAGCGGGTAGTTGCGGAAGTGACGATGTGGTAGATGAAATCGGTGGTCCTAATTCTAACATAGCTGTGGAAAGGTGTGGTGTTGGTCAAGGTCGAGGCTGGTGAAGGATTAGTGCAGTTCGTGGAAACGGAAGAGGGTGTAACGGTAGAATGAGCGGAATATGTACAAACGAATCTTCATCTATGAGTGGTATTGATGAAGTGAACAATCGCGACACGGTTGATATGGATTCCAGAACAGATAATGATGTGTTCGTAAATAATGGGGTAAATGGTAGAAACGCTACCGGTGTGGGTGCTGCATTGGAAGAATTTTCGTCAGTACAAGAAGAAGTAAATGTGGAAGATTTCCGTCGGCTG
>JAULBU010049849.1:0-13041 GCA_032358235.1 Odonthalia washingtoniensis | reverse complement strand
AAGATATAAAATTCTAATTACAAGTAATCAAGTCAGCGCGCGCTCCCAGTGGTCTAGTGGTTAAAGATCCCTCTCTGTGTACGTCGAGACGCGAGTTCGATTCTTGTTGGTGACGCTGGCGGAACTTGGGCGGGGAAAGTCCCCCGATGCGGGGGCTTTTCTTGCCCAGCGTAGAAATACTATAAGCAGCCACTGTAAAGCAAAAACAAAAAAGTAAATTATTATTTCCCCAGCCTGAATGTTTGATCGCCATTACAAACCGCCCACCGAGTAGATTTGTCGAAGGTGCAAGTGATGATCAACGCACCACCGAGAAACAGCCTATTTCATTTAAACCGTCGATCTCTCTCTCTTCATGGCCTCGATTCTATTGTCAGATCCACACATTGGATCTCTTGCCTCTATTATTTCCGTTAAATAATTATGCGTTGCCTCCACTATTGTATGACTTTGAACGAAGTGATTCATATCGTCATCCCTCCCCTTGGTCTCTGCAGGTATTACCGCCGTAATACTAATCGGTTTTGTTGTATTACCATCAGTTACCCATGCTAACATTTTATTCAGCCTTGAAATTTGAAACAGCATCTCCAATTTCCTTGAATTGTCACGGTACTCTTACCAAATCCCCTACTTCTAGTCCATACTTTGTGTCCGGTAGCAACTTCGTATTCAAAGCTTTTCTGATCGGCTGCTCCGCTCGAATAGTAGCCATCTCTTGTTGTGCGCACGCCAATGCTCTCATCCTTTCAGTTTGGGCAGGTAGATTTCTATTAGTTCTTGAAAATGATGGTGGTATACCATAAACTAGTAGAGATGGCTACAAATCCGACGGGCCTGCCGTATCGTTGATGGCCTTGATTGCCAATCGTGTGATAAATTCCTTAGTCACGTTTGGGCCTTCAGCTTTGGTGTAGATTCTCCTAGGTGGATAGTGATACGCCTCTCCCGGTCCAATGGCATTGTGACCTTCAATGCCACTAAATTGGAGTTCGATGCCCTGGAATTGTGCTTTCGCCCTAAAATTTCCAGCCAAGAACGATCGTTCTTGGTATAATCTTATTCGTTTAGGATTTCTGGCATACAAACTTGCCCAGAAATGATTGAAGTCATGCCAAAGTTTTTCCACCGTTTTGATCCCCACAGAAAACCGCGTTCTGAAAACCAGTGTTGACGTCGACAACATGAAAAATAGTGTCGCCCTCTAGCCATATTAAATTCATATGCACTTTCTGGTAAAATACGATCTTTTCAGGTGGTAATGCTTCTCTGAACATTAACGGAGGAGAATGAATCTTCTGACAAAGATCACAAGCCAATATCACTTGGTTCAACATGTCCCTTATCGATGGGTTGAGTTCTGGTATCGATCGTCTTAGTATCTGAAATTATCTTTGCCTCGGAAGATGTGCGAACTGGATATGCATCTTTTCCAATTATTTCCTGGTAAACAGGACTGATATTACTAATGGGACCAAGAATGAGTGGTGGTTGAGGAAGTGAAGGGGTAATTCCCAGTTCTGTTAATTACATTTCAGCACATTTTGTTCGTAAAATAGAAACATTTTATGCTTCCGCATGATGTCTAATCCAATCAGTAATTGGACGTCTATTTTGACGACCGACAAAGGAACTTATAAGAATGAATTATTGAGGAAGGAAAGTTGTGCCATGAATTTTTCACAGAATTTATGGATTGCTTCCCCGAATGCGAACGATGTAATTTCGATTTTAATTTCTTTGCCACTCCCAAACTCTCAAAATAGGATTCTAGCTGACTGATCCGAATAGTAGATATCGCTACGCCAGAATCTGCACAAAAATCAAGGAAGGTTTTCTTTTGCTGCTTGTACGTCCTTGGAAGTGGAGAAGATTTCAGTATCCCTTTTGTCGTTATCAACGGGATTGATGTTAGGTGAACCTCATTTAGTTATGTTGTTTCAAGTTCCTTTCGTATTGACATAAACAAAATATCTTCCGGTTTCGAATCAAACATAGAATATTCTTCATATGCTGGGATTTTTTCGGGGCTACCGGATACTAATTGGATTGGTATCTCATCAGGATGGTGATCTGTTTGTGGTGGCTGCCTGTTTGAATTATGTTGACGTCTCGAAGGGATGACGAAGTTGATACGCTGTGCCAAATGCACTACCTGAATTAATGATGGAGTAAGCTCTGAAGCCAATAATTCTCCGTAGTGCACCCTCGCAATCCCATGATTAAATCCGTAAACCCTGGATTTTGCTTCTGCGTTCTTAGTGATATTCGCTTCGTTCCTTTCCGATTTACATTGATATTGATAATGACCTGGATTTTTGCAATTGAAGCACAGGTCATGATTCCTCCTTCGGTTGAAGCTACTATTATTATTGTATCTTTTGTCATTATTGCGGTTGCGGTCTTCATAGTTCGGTCGATCGTACCTTACAACAATTGCTGCTCTGCAAAAAGAATACCTTTATCTTCTTTCTGGTATTCGTCTGATGATGTGCCGGGTGAGGATGATCTTGATTCATCTACAAACTTTATGCGGAATAATTGCTCCGATTTATGACTGCGTGATTATCTATGATCAGTTTCTGAGCAGTAATCTTCTATGGATGTGTACATCTCATCACACAATTCCAAAACATTGAAGTGCATTCGGAGCCCCCCTGGCCATTTTCGACCGTTCAAACTCTTTAGTTTCTCGCAACAAGTGATTACATTTTACCATCTCATCATTATCTCTCTTTGATGATAATGGCACCAGCTCCTCAATTTTCCTTACCAATTCTAACGGGGCTTCATAGTTGTCTTTGTAGTCCTTTTGAAAGTATTTGAACCTTAGCGACTACAGACGAGATAAATTTCTCTCACGACGAGCTTCTGTTAAGAAGAACTTCGTAAAGGTTTCTTCCAATTTCATCCAATTCTTGCCGTCTTGAATTAATTTGCGGTACCTTCTAAGGACGTTCCCTTTCAGAGTGTGCCTTAGCAGTCCGATTTTGTTTTCATCATTAATTTCCGGATGGTATCACAGTTCTAGGAAATACTCACGATGCTCAATCCAATCTTCCTTTATGGATTTATGGTAGTCTTTTTCTAAATTCCTGTTGTATATGAAGAGGATTGTTTTGAATATCGCAAGAGTTACTGCACTTTCCTCTTTGATAGATGATCTTCTTGTCTTGATTGAATTGAAAAGCCCTTGATATCGAGAGTTCTGATCTCTTAGTGGTTCGAATTTTTCGCTTTGATTGTTATTGTAACAATTGTTACAGTTATCTTTATTGTCTTTATTTTACCTTTGTAATTAACTTCCTTGTCCTTCTTGTCATTCCTTCTTCCACTTGCATTAAAGTTATATTGCCTGTCTTGGTGGACAAATCTTGGATTATGGTTTGCCTCCCTTTTTTGTGTTCATTCTATACATTTCTTGTTGAGGTAGTCGCTCCTCTGTGAGGTGAGTGCGACTCTGGTCTTCTTGATTGATTGAGTTCGTGTTCGAATTGTTTCTCTGAGTCTGTCACTGACTCTTCCGATGAACTTGTTCAATTTTACAGTATTAATTGTTTGGCGTTTTCCTTTGTCTCAAATCTTGTGACGTTGAATTAACATTTCTATGATGTGAGGCCTGGTAGGAATGCGTATTTTGGAGCGCAGGAGTCTCCTTTATTTGGAGGAGATGGATTTGCTCTTGGATCTATATTATTTCTCTTCTTAATCTCTCTTCGTTGGTTGTGGCTGATGTTCCATTTGGCTGATTTTGGTTTAGCTGACGTGTAGATTATGTGATTGTTAGTTGTGGTACTTGCTGAGGCACAGGTAGTTGATGTACAGATTGAGGGCCCTATTGTTGAAATATTTTAAATTGGTTGTTCAGGCTCGGAGTGTGTGCCATTATTGAAAATGGTCTTATTTTTGTGGTTCTATGTTTGCTGAAAGGTATTTTGGGTGATATTGTTCGTATCGGAATATTTAGGATTGATTCCTCATGTTGTTCGTTGCTATTTACTGCATGGTTTGACGAAGATTTGGGTTGTTTTTGTACTAAAGATGATGGTGAGATTGATGATTCGAGTACAGCCTGTTCATAAATGGTGTTATCCGTTGGGATTACCGGAAAGGGTCGTGGATTTGGCATATTTGGTGATCTTGTGGTTCTCTTTTTGTTGCTTGGTTCGGTGGTCGCCGGTACATTGTTTTTCATGAGTACAAGGTTGTCTCCCCATAAAGAGTCGTCAACTCAGTTGTGATCTCGGTGCAGATCACATGATAATTTAATTGATGGTCCCTAGCCTGCGATAAATATATGATTCCTTTTGTAGGTTGGCGGATATTAATTCTCCCGGGTGAAGACTCTTAGCAGTTTCCATCCTCAAATCCTCTCCTTTTTACTAGCTTCAATCGGGTTCTCAATGTAGTGTATTACATTACCAATAGATAGGTCCGACTTACGTATTTTGTTGAGTATCTTGATAGTTGTCAACTGAGATGGTGAAGGATGGCCTTGGCGTTCGCCATTTTCATTTGTGTCAGGATATTGATAATGATCTTCATCAGCTTTTGTCTTCTGTTGACTTTATTCGCTTGAAGCGCCAGACTTCAAAGAGGAGTCTTCCTATTCAATTGATGGGGCTTAGGTCATTGATATTTCCGTTCATTGAGGCGCTTACGACATCGCATACATCGCTTCGTGCGGTTTCTTTTGGTTAAAATTTGAATTTGTTTACTGCGAGTTCATCGTATTTGTTTGTACCTTCTTGAAGATGAGTAAGAAGAGATATAAGGTCCGTTTGAAGGCATTATGGCTCTTATATTCACCAAATTCTTCAGAAGTTCTGGTTGTCTGCTGATAATAATGGCGCTCAATAGAGGCGAAGCGTGCGTGGTAACCATATAGAGTTCCGAGACGTGGTAAGATCTGGATCATCGGTTGCATGCCACTTAAGTTGAATGTCGGGCTCTACCGCTCGCATTCTGTTGGCAAATAGGGGATAAGATGGTGGTCACAGTCATAGATTCCCACTTAATCGTGATTTTTGTACAAACCTCTGACGTAGAGGGTACAACAAATAAAAAGTTAGAAAAATACATATCATGACATGACTTCTCTTTATGCTCAGAGAAACAATGAACATGGTTCCTGTATTCTTATATGCTAAGTTAGATTATTTTCAGACCGTTCTATATTCTTCAACATGATTGAATTGGTGACGATCAATTACACTCGGGGTTTCTCAAGTTAGTGCAATAAACAACTTCAGCTATAATTTACCTTGAGGCCGTACCATTGTCCGAAATTGTTTACTGTTGTAGTTGGCTGCTTACAAGATGTGTATGAGATAAACATGACATGTTAACATTAACATTGCTAAAGGATGTCACAATTGACAGCGAGGTATAACGAGGCTGAAATGCATGTAGGTAGTCAGTCAAAAGGTTGATGCACCCGTGACTCGAACGTGTGTGACATGAACGGAAAGGCCGAGTTGATTGAAGACTATGACAGGACGTAGGCCGTATTTAGAAGCTTAATCGAAGACTATGATGAGACAGAGCGTATATTGGGAAAATGAAAAGGAAGCTTTATCAGTTGGCACGAGTGAAAGACCTCGTAGTGGAAACAACGAGGCGTGGAACAAGAAGCATCTATAAAAGGACAATGCCTCAGTGAGAACAATAAAGACAGAATATGGGAAGAAAACCAGACGTTTTACGCCGAACACCATAAGCGCTACATTTTCCATCACCAGCGAAGAGCCTACACTATAACCAGTACCGAATATGGCAGATATGCCACCACGGTTCATAATTATGGGCCCAATTCCGGCTCTATCGCCTGAAATAACTGCTAACTTATCAACGGCGGCGTCTTTCGTCACAAAAGAAACGTCGAAGAAAAAAATGCCGTCGGCAGGTGGCTGCATATGATAATAATGTTTGAAGCAGCAGACCAAAAATTTATATCAATACTGAGCGGTGCAGGTCACCTCATATTTTTTTCATGAACCCGCATGCACAAAAACTTCTAACACATTCCGAGAATTCAGGGAAATTGATGTCGGGTGGAGCAAGTGATTATAAAAATCGATCAATGTTGGTAGAAGAGGTTATCAAAACCCTCTGTATGGAGGCAGCTAGTGAAAGGATCAAGCATGAAGTAACCCTTCTCACTGAAATTTAGACGTGCCAGAGCAAAGATAACGAACCACCAGAAGAATGTACTAGCCCATTGAGCTCTGTTGTGGCTAAGTATACCAATCACACGGGAAGGATGAGCATCGAGGGCAACAGACAATTTGGTGTAATGTTATTGAGAAACGCACAACTTCAAGCTGACACTATAAACAGCGTCACATGTTAGCGTATAAACTCATTTCGTACT
Organism: Odonthalia washingtoniensis; assembly: GCA_032358235.1. Classification (NCBI taxonomy): domain Eukaryota; phylum Rhodophyta; class Florideophyceae; order Ceramiales; family Rhodomelaceae; genus Odonthalia; species Odonthalia washingtoniensis. Next base: position 6,668 of record JAULBU010049849.1, on the reverse strand, counting down.
ACTGAAATACCATCAGTAAACTTGAAATCAAATAAGGACGAGATAGAATGTTGGGTGAAGCAGTTGTCGGAATTTAACAATATTCTGAAAAGTGTAGAAGGGACCGAAGAAAAAATGATCGACCAAAATCTTATAGATAAATTAAATATGTTCATCAAAGATGTAGAGCTTACAGGGGAAGGATTAGTTACACTTGAAGATGCTATAGAGGTATTTTCCAATGTAAAATCAGAGAATTACCTTGTTGAGAAACATCATTCAATGCTTAGAAAACGAAAATCTGGTACTCAATCCTACAATAACTCTGCCAATACACGAGAGACAGGGTGCTATATATGTGCAGATTATATGCATTTTGGCCGGAAAATGAAGAATACGTAGAAGAGATGAAATCAAAGAGGAAGAAACTAAACGAATCCAGGCACAAGAGAGGAGGCTACTCACGAAATGTTAGTTACCACAGAGATTCATTGGAGTATAACGGTGTACGAAGAGAAGAGTATGAAAAAGAGGTATTTGAACCAATGGAGAATAAACTCCAAAAAAGGAAGACAGCTTCACATTTTTAAAACGAGGGAATATAGCCCTATACTTCTCTTCTAAACAATAACATGAACTTGGATGTTAATCCAATATTACACGAAGGGGCTCCAACCAGTACAGGTGCACTTACAACGCAGCTTGATTGTGTACCTCTTTTAGGATTGAGTTCCACATGTCACCACCAACAGCTATCTATCACCACGGATGCGGTAAAGACTGCGATAACACAAAAATGATAATTGATACATGGTACCTTACGGTCCATGACATATTTCACAAACCTACTACAATCCATATTGACCTTATAGACGGCGAGTCGCCACTCTTAATAGGGCTTGATCTAAAAAAGTTTTCAAAAACACATAATATATGTAATTCAACTATTTTGGAGTTGAAAAGACCAACTGATTGATCTATAAGAAACTTTTTCACTTATATATCATAATTTAGGGGTAATGACAGATTCATGGTTTCAATTTCTGCTCATAGCAAATCTGCAATAAATAAATTGATGGAAAATGTTGTGAAAAGGAAGCAGTTGAACTTACCTAAAAAGATTCATCGCTATACGCATGCAAATTATGACGAAATGACAAGAATTTTAGAAGATGCTATGGTATGTATAGATGAAATTAGAAGCGCCTGCAAAAAAAAGTGTATGACGCATGCTCAATCTGTGCATCTTCTGAAAGACCGTCAATTAAAAAGAAGGCTTCATTTACACATGTTAACACAGCCTTCAACGAAGAAATTCAAGCATACTTCGTTGAAATATATATCGGTGGATCCAAACATAAGGTTCTAAATATAGTTGACATGGGTACAAACTATGGTGAACGTCGGATTGCTAAATCACGGTTAGCAGACGGAATGAAAAATACTAATGGAGACGGAATAACTATTAAGGCATGGGGCGCATGAAGAATTCAGTGCTGACTCAGAATTTTACCAAAAATTCTTCGCCGAAATGTTTTTGACACATCATGGCATTAAACTTAGCGAGCACTCTTCATGATCTGCGCGCAAGAATGATAAGGTAGAAATGAACAACAGAATATTCAAAACAGTGTTGAATAAGATTAGTCGGCAGAATACCGAAGCGTCACCCGAAGTTCTTATTGCTAGAGCATCATTGTTTACGAACATTTTAGACGGAAACTCCGGTGTAAGCTCATTTCAACTCAGACGTGGATATTATTCATAAATTATCGAACTTCCATCATCAGTGGTAAGTAAATAAATTGTGGATGCCTATACAGAGGTATATGCAATTCGTGCCTTGCAACGGGTATTAAATTCTAGAATCCCAAACCTGACAAGGGCTGACATATCAATGAAAAATATGAAGGTATGGGTTTATTACAATACGTCAGCACAGAATGACCCGGCACGGTGGGTATAGGTAAGAGTGGTTGAGGCTCTCCCCAATTTTTTCCGATGCCGAAGGGCTATTAGAGTACCCCCGATGTCTGTTGCATACGAACACATCCGTATCGCTCCATTAGTCGACTAACAAAAGAACTGCTAGAAGTCACCCTTGAAGATCAACTCAGTTGGTATAGGAACTGACGATGATCAAAACAACCCGAGCTAATTAGACGACGTATTCGGCGGAGACTCTTCAGAAGAGAATGAACTCGTCCCAATAGGTACTAAAGATTCTTTCTTATCATCCGTCAATGGATCTCCAGAGACGGACATTGGTATATAAATAGAAACAAATAAATTTTTGAAAAAGGTGATGTACAACTTCATACGGATGAAAAGAGGATACTAGAATATTTATTCAAGGTGGTTGGAAGTGCTCAGGGAACACACAAGAAAATGGAATATGCCCCTCCAATTTTTGATAAAGAGGCCCTTGATGAGGAAATAAACACAAATTGGAAAGGAGCATATCGCACTGTGTGTGATATTGAAGTTTCACGAAACGCCAACGTTATTACTTCGCACATTATGTACAAAGTTAAAAAGGAGGGAAAAGAGACTAAAAGCACGGATATGCCCCCACGGTAATAAAGATAAATTCAAGCACAGCGTGAGAGAAGATTCAACAACTGTGAAATTCAATGTCATTAGGGTAATAATAAGCATTGCATCAATGCTTGATTTTAGGCTAGGTACCCTAGCTCCTTTCACGTCGATGCACACGGTGCATCGACGTCAGAGGAGAATACCTACCAAGTGGACATATATCCAGATCTATATATGCCTGACCTCCTGTTGAGTCTAGCTCTCCTCGAGGAACATTATCGAAATAGTAAAAGCTTGCCTTATGGAATATTCGAATCTGGTCGACAATGGGCTAAGGTAATCGAAGGATGGATCTTACAGAAGGTAGAGTTTGAGAGAGTTGTGAGAGTGAGTCAAATGTTTATTAAACGAGATAAAAATGGTGATATAACAATGATCATAGCTAAAGTAACGGGCGACCTAGACTGTAAACCAGTTCATTGTCGACACATTTCCTGCTATCAAACGACTAAACAGAGACGGATATCACTGCTCAACGAAACCCACCTAATTAATAGTAGAGCAATGTTGAAATAACTGAAGGATTTTGTGCCATTGTTACGGTTTCCAAACCTCCAGATGATGCAACTGACGTCTAAGTAGTATCTTTTACAGATTCAGCGTTCAATATTCAAGGCTCGAGCAGCTACGTACAGACTGGATTTATCACCGGTCTTCAGTTTAAGTCTGATGTAATTATGCTTGGTACGTATCATTTAATGGACTGGAAAAGCTTTAAATAACGAAGAGTAAGTCACTCGTCGTATGGATCTGAGATTTTAGCATGTACAGATGCGGACAATCGGGGGTACTGTATCAGAGAATCGCTTACTTCTAAATTCGTAAATAGAAAATTCATACATACACCCATGGTAGATTTTAAAGACCTGTACGATACATTGACAACTCTATAGGAAGGACGATACTATAGGCTGCGAAAACCGTACTAATATTCAGAGACAGATTTGAGTCTGGAGAACTATACTTCCTGAGATGTATTCAAGGTTTTCCCAACTTAGAGGATGCCCTAATGAAACGAAACCCGCACACTCAGCACATGCTGAATCGGATCACACGAACTGATAGGTTCAAATTACCTGTGCATAGATAGTTTGAAGTAAATTATATCATGTGGAAATAGTAGTCAACTGAGATAATTCAGTCGACTGGGGAGTGTGTGGTTGGCTTCTTACAAGAGGTGTATGAGATAAACATGACATGTTAACATTAACATTATTAAAGGACATCACAACTGACAGCGAGTTATATTGGGGCTGAAATGGATGTCGGTAGTCAGTCGAAAGGTTGATGTACCAGTGCATTGGACACGTGTGTCATGAACGGAAAGGCCGGGTTTATTGAAGACTATTACAGGACGCAGGCCGTATTTAGTCTCTTAATTGAAAACCATGGCGGGACAGAACGTATATTTGGAAGTTCAAAGTAAGCTTTATCAGCTGACACGAGTGAGAGGCCTCTAATTGAAAGAAACGAGGCGTGGAACAAGAAGCATCTATAAAAGGACAATGCCTCAGTGAGAACAATAAAGACAGAATATGGGGAGAGAACCAGACGGTTTACGCCGAACACCATAAGCGACACATTATCCATCACCAGCGAAGAGCCTACACTATAACCAGTACCTCACATGTCAGATGTCTTACCAAATGCCATAACTGTATAGTGTCTCTCTGGTCACAGTGTGTACATATTGATAAATGCTTCTGTATACTGTCTTTCCTAGCAAACTATTGTATACGAAAACGATAGTCTTCGTCCTTTTTCACACAGCTACCCGACGTCACATTAATTTTGTGGTCGCTCTCTTTGATAGAGGACCACGACTTGACAATCTGTTTTGTTAGTAACAGCGATGACTGATTCTCTATTCCATCCCACTCCTCATTTGCTATTTAAACTTTTCTTTCTGTTCCCAATCTGCTCACACCACCTGAAATTTGTACCATTTTCTCTCCATTTAGTGTGGCCATCTCACTCCAAAGCCCACACTTCCGACCCGGATCGAGTCTTCTTGATAATTTAGTATGGACAGTTCTCTCCACTGGTCACGCTAAATCAGTGGGAGAGGAAGCAGCTTCGCAAACGTTGTGCCTGTACTAATAGTATGAGACCGCGTATGACCACTCGAATGAAAAATATTTCAATTTTAGGCTTTGTGAAAAGAGGCATATGTAGTAGTTTCAATAATAGAAAAGACTGAATCGGACTTGCTCATTAATCATTACTTTATCAGGGTTCAACCCTAATGAAGTATTAATTAATGAACGTTTCATCAAATATTTGTTGCAATTGGTAACTAGCTGCGCCATGAGCTTCAATTTTGCACAACGAGCAGGAATGTGAGCGCCGTTTGTAGGAATTAGGACCCTTCTCGTACCAGTTATTTTTACGATTTCTGATATTGTTCACTGGTTTACCTCGGGGAGGTGTGATGGCTCTTGGTACCTTCAAGTTTTTTCGGTTTCCAAAAAGGACTTTTTGCTCTAATCAGCACAGGGTCAACATCAGCTTGAGGTGCCAAGGGAAAGCTCACATTTCCGTACTGCGCCTTCCAAGAAGCAGAAAGGTACCGACGTGCACTGAAACTATGTACATTTGTCGAGACGAATTGCTCCGGAATAACTACGATTCCATGCCAGCATGAGAAACCTGCTCCATATTTGTAGTAAAAGCAGGATGCTCCTTGAAATTTATCAGTATTGTACTGCGAAACTCGGTGCAAGACCTAGCCCCCATCTCGCCACTAACAGTAGCCTCCTGGTGTGATGTCCCATCCAAGAAGTGCACTGTATGGTGGTAGGTGCGAGACTTCATAATCACACTTTCGGGGTACTTTTCAACGTACGGTGGTAGTTGGCAGGTGTACTTTTCATCAGCGCTCTGCTTCTCCAAAGATCGGGGATCGTTGACTCAAAACGACTGCTTTCGGCATCTTTTTCGGTTCTCCGCGTTGTTCTCTGTCTCCCCTGTCTCTTCTAGTTCCTTCATCTCTTCCTCTTCCTTCATGTCGGGGATATATTCAGATGGATAAAAATTCTATGTCATCTGCTACATCTACCCCACTTCCTCCGCCAACATCGTGACAATAGTCTCCCTAATTTGTGGAAATTTTGGGACTTTACGACCGTACGACCGTACGATAGAAAACCATCGTTTATTTCGTGGAAACTAGGCGACGGTGAACAAGGAGGAGGTTCGGTAGATGGTTGAAAAGGAGATATAGCTGGTAACGGTAAACAGGGAGCTGATTATGTCTACGGTGAAAGAGGTGGTGGTTGAAGCGACGGTGCTCAATGAGGCGGTTTTGGCGATGGTAAACTCCGATGTGATGGTGGTGAAAAATGGCGTGCTGTGTTCCGTTCAGTTGTAGATTGTCGCATCGTTTTCTTTTATTCTGCCCTTGTTTCCTTCTGTCAAAAATCTGCCTCCTCTTCTGTTATTGAGAAAGAAAAATAGAGGCTTTCGTAAACGGTGTATTCGGGGTTGAACGCTCTATGTACATTCCATGTAGACATCCCTTCATTCTTCGCAATTTGTTCGGACGACCACGATAGTAGTTTTATGGACCTCTGAGCGTTTTGGATCTATGCCTCCCTTGATTCCGGTGCACTAGAAAACAAGGTTTGAGGTATATTTTTTGCATCGCGTTGAGCTTCCGGGTGTTAGCGACGTTCTCCAAAAAAAAGGATTTCCGCGACATTCGTGCAGGCGTCAATGTTTTCAATATGAAAAAGCGCTTTCTCCTCTGACTTCAGATATTTCCATTTTGTGCTTTCAGGAAAGCGAAGAAACGGTATTATAATCGGCAAAAAGATGGGGTGAAAAACTGGTTACTGGAAGTCAATGAATTAGTTGTATGTCTGATCTGCCTTCTGGGACGTCTCTAAAGGGTGCAAGTTTCATGAAACTCTCACCCGCCGACGACAGATTTTTGTCATCCCCTATTTATTCATATGTTTACAACTTTCATACACTTATTCATTCAGAATAGCATCCGCCAGAGTGCAATTCCACAATGTCGACCATGTCACTCATACACTCTCGCAAAAGTGGACCCTGTCAGACAAAAACTTGATGTTTCACACTTTATT
>JAULBU010049838.1:375-13042 GCA_032358235.1 Odonthalia washingtoniensis | reverse complement strand
TAAGTTTGTCCCAGCGAGGACACTGTTAAGAAGCAGGTTTGTCCTTGTTTCCTCAATCAACAAACCCTTTGCAGCCAATGTGACCGGATCGTAGTCAAATCGTGGGACATTCGCTGCAACAGTCTCAAGCAAGCCACTTGAGTTAACCCTTGTTGCACAGGTTGTGGCATCTGCCCGTGCGAAGGTGATGCGTGGATCTAATACACCCGAAGTGAAGTCCAAACTAAGTGCAGGAGTATCCCCAGTACCATTATATAAACCTACCGTATTGAGTATTCGGGGATTAGGATAACCACTTACAATATAATTACTACTAGCGGTCATAATAATGTAAACCTAAAATTAGTTGCACAACGTGACGTTAACGGTTCCGGAGTTTGCTGTAACACGGGCACGAATATATTTCCACGGAGCATCGGTAACAAAACCATCACTACCAGCACCAGCAAGGGTAACAGTAGCTAACGTGGTTGCACAAGCATTTACACCATCATTTGAAATATCAAAAACAACAGTTGCAGCAGCAGTGGCTACAACTTGAATAGCGGATTTGGGAGCATCTTTGAACATCCAATCACCTGTGACAGTACCAACTGTTTCAGGAAGGATATCAATAACTCGACCAGATTTAACAAAAACATTTTGACTCATTTTATACTCCAGACCAGACCATAAGAGAAAAGGGGGCTTGCACCCCCTTCTTTTGTTTTAACGAACGTAGTAAATTGACAGATACTGTTCACCAGAAGTCGGTGTACCAGTAGTAGCCAAACCACTCGCCCACACTTGGATATCAGCCCCAAGTGGAAGGCTATAGTTCTGCATCATGCCAACTACAGGGGTCAACGTAGAGTTGACACCAGCTGCACCATAGGCAGCAGCATTAGCAGCCATGATTTCAGTACCACCAGAAGTAGTACCAAGAGCCAACGTAGCAGCAGAAATCGAACCACCAGCCAACTGTGTTTTAACCCACAGTTTCATATCGAGAATGGTTGCATCTGCGGGGAGCACAGCTACCAAAGTCTTTGTTGACGTTGTGACAGTATAGTTAGCTGAGGTGAGCTTAACTACTTTTACAACTACGTCTTTAATGTTACTGATTGCTGAGGGGCCATTGGGATTAGGATCACCAACAGCCACTTGACCTTGTACAAAATTAATTGCCATTTATATTTCCTTTTGGAGTTTTACCAATTTTTAAACTAACCCCCTACTTCAAATTCAGGGGTTAATTAGTTTGGTTGGTTAGGCTCCGGCGGAACCGTAAAGGCCTCTAGGATCGGTCCAGCCGAAGCTGTAACGAGCAGTAGCCTTGAACTTTGCGTTCTCAGTATCCCAATCATTATCCATGTCGAACTGGTCACCACGACGTTCAAAATACTTCATACCATGTGGTACGTTAGTACGGATGAACCAAGCATCGGTATCAGTCAAGAAGTGGTTGGTGATAACCTTCGGAATAGAACCAAGAGTCTTGATTGCATTCAGATCGTTGTTATCAGTACCAACACGGCCATCTGTGCCAAGGATACGTTTTGCTTCAAAGATCAACTGGCGTGGGATGATCAACGATTCAGGACGAACCGCAATCAGCAAACCAGCATCGTTGGTGTAACCAGCGATATCGATACAAGCCTGTTCCAAAGCAGCTTCTGACAAGTCAGCAGCAGTAGCGATGATGTTAGACCATGTACCACCCTTCAGATTGGCGTGGTTGTTAGCCAACAGAACAGAACCGTCGCCACCAGTATAACCAGCGGTAAAGGCACGATTGTAGACGTTAGCTGCGATAACTTCCTTGGTCTGACGCATAGAAAACGCAAGACCTTGGGCCTTACGCTGACCAACCACATCATACTGGTCATCTTCCATCATCTCACGAGTGATGATAAAACCGAGGGCAAACACAGCGTGTTGATAACGAGTGGTGAACGATTGACGTTCACTGTCGTATGATACTGCGGAACCTTCAGGCTTATTCACTGCAAGACCAAAGGACGACACACCAACGTCTTCTTCAAACGCTTTGCTCGACGTGAACTTGTCGAACAGTTTGTCATACTCTACTTCATACTCGGCATAAGATTTACCGTACCAAGCGTTAACACCGGGCCATAGGGCCTTGGCAAATGAGCCACTATTGATAATAGACATATTATCTTTCCTTTATAAATTAAGATTAAACGCCAGTAGTTCCGAGCGACCCGAGCGTAGAGGAATTCAGCATCACATAATAGCTGAAATACACATCGCCGGGGACGTTATCGGGACGTTGGGGGAAACCTACAATCTTCAAAGGAAGAGTAGCCGTAGGTGCAAGACCAGTGCTATCCAACTGCATACCAGAAGAACCGGAAGTAGTAGAACCAGCGGTAGTCGTGAACTGACCGTTTTGACCGACGTTAGCCGTGATGGTAGCAGCAGCAACCGAAGTACCTGCATACTGAACTTCATAGATCAACGTAGGATCATCAGCAACCAAGAGATAACGGTCTGTTAATGCGCGACGATATACAGGAGTATTCAGGTCATTAACAGCAGGCACGTTAGTAACTTCATTACCAACACCAGAAAAAAGGATACCAACCACCACTCCAACAGGAATGTCGGTAGCACCACAACGGGTTACAGTTGGTGCGCCAGAAGCAGCACGGGCATCGCCCGCCAGCTTAACAGCATCACCAACCATGATTACGGTAGAGTCCGAAGAAGGCACGAAATAAAGACCGGCCTTACCAGAGTACGGAGCACCCGTAGTATTTTTAACAGGACGGAACCCGTTAATACGCGAAACACTTGCCATTAGTTATTCTCCAAATAAGCAAATAATTGAATATTCCTAATGGCACTTACATTTAATTAACTTCGAGAAATTTCGAGTTTTCCATAAGTACCATCAAGAGCTTTTAACTTGGTGGATGCTTCGAGTTCGTCTACCCGTTTCTGCTTGGCTGCTTGATCGGCATCATACCATTCTTTACGAATGCGTACAACAAATGCCTTTTGGCCTTGGCCCACAGAAAGTTGACTGACTGATCCTTCAGGACTAGCCTTGTTAACTCGTTTATCACCCACACGCACAGAATCATTGGCGACTAGCTCATAACCAGCATCAATAAATTCTTGGACACGATCTCCCGTGTCATTAATGATTCGGTACTCGTAGCCGGGCTCTTTGCCTGCTACAGACAGGACATTACGTGTCCCGATTGGAGTACGCTGCGGGCGACCACTGGGTGCCTTCGCAATTGCTTCTTTAATATCGCTCATAGTTAACCCCTAACGGATTTTAAATCTTTGATGTACTCGGCCTCTGTCATTACACCGCTTCGTACAAACCGTTGCATCACTCGACGCTCATCATCAGATAATTGAAAACCATCGGATGACTTGCCACCCTTATTGGAACTACCCTCAACTGCACCGGGTTTGTCCCGATTAGGGTTGGTGAATTTATTTGGGAATTCCATTTTTACTTGTCGTTCTACTTCTTTGAGAACCTCTTTTGGAGCCAAGCCTTTATAGGCAAGATCACGTCCGAGGGCATCAGCATAAGCGCGCATGGGTTGATTATTCTCATACCATTTATTGCGGTTAGTCCACTCAGTAAACTCAGGAGCTACCTGCGCTTCTTGGGATTGTGCTGGTTCTGCACGAAGAGACTTTTGTTCATCTTTTACAAGATCAATTTTATCTTCAAGTTGAATCACTTTAGCAGCATCACCCTCTTCCAAAGCAACTTGTTTTTGTGCTTTAAGTGTAGCTAGGGCATGAGCATACTCTGTCTCACGTACCTTGCTATGGTGTGCTTTCATATCGTCTAGGGCACGTTTAAGTTCCTTAACGGTACGGTTCTGGTCATCAATCTTCTTGAATAGATCACCACGATCTAGGAATTCTTTGGCTGGTCGCCATTGTTCCGGATCACCCTCCCATTGATCTTTGGGAACCCAGCCAGAGTCCATAGCACGTTGCTCTGTCTCCGATGGGCCAGTGGGTTCTTGTTTGATATCCTCTACTAGAGGACTTGTTTCTACTTCAGCCATGTCTATAGCTCCTTATCTTTTGAATACAGCGATGATATCTTCATCATTGAGCGCAACATACTCTTCGTGAGTATAAGGATCAACGATAAATTTACCAGCAAACTTTGCATAAGCAATATGATCACCAATATTTACAGGTGAATCAGAACCGAAGTCTCGGAAGGCTGTTGGACCTACTAAAACCACAATACCAGTGTCTACACTAGCTTGTGCTCGTTTCTTGTCATCTAGATCTGGCATTACCAGACCCATTTGCTTCATTTTTAGATAGTCTTTATTAGACTCTTCTAGCTTATCCTGTTTAATCAGGATTCGGTGCAATACTGGGATAATCATTCTGGAGTCTCCTCCTTATCCAATTCAATTCCTAGAATATCTCGGTAGGCTTTAATTGCCCCTACAAGTTCTCGGTCTTGATAAGGATCTTTACCAGCTTGTTCTCCGAGGATCTCAAGAATGTCTTGGACCCTCACAGAAAGCTGACTAAAAATCACTTGTGTAACTGGATGTCGTTTCCAATCTAACAAATCATTCGTATTCAAAGCTACTTAGCTCCTTTGGTGGCTGGTTTTGGTTTGGCAGCAGCCTGCTCCTTAGCGTGACTCATCTTCTGTTCATGTTGCGCTTGGCTTTGTACCAATTGCTGCATGAATTTAGCTTTGTCTTGGGCTGTCCGCATGTTCTCAGTGTGGGTACTAATAGCCAGTTGTACCCCTGCTAACAATTCTTTGTTTTTTGCCTCTTGTGCAGCAGATTGTGCTGCCATGGCTTGCTTAAACTGTTGATCCCGAGCAGCAAGTTCAGCTTTGAAGCCTGCTTCTTGTTGTTTAATCTGACTAGCCTGCTGCATGGCTTGGATCTTAGCTTGGCTTTCCATCAACTTGGGATCTGGCGGTGGAGCAGGTGGTTGTCCAGTTTCCTGAACCTCCTTACGCATCACACTCTCCCAATTTGGCTGTTCTTGAGCCTCTAATACACGCTTAACAACCTCTACTGGATCGAGCATGCCCGTCTGTAGCAGTTCCATTAGACCTTGTGCCTTCAGAAGTTTCTCTGTTTGAGATACAGCCGTCGGATCAGCACCCGGATAAATGCGGTGCATCGAGATATCAAAATCATCTGGTCCAACTTCCATGTCAACAACATCTACATACGTCTGAGGATTCAAATATAGCTTATTCAAACGAGCTAGTTTAAGGAATTCCTCTGACATTGCCCTATACAACCGTTTATATACGGCTGTAAAGACCTTCATACCCTGCTCTACAGTAGCCATTGTGGTTGTAGCGGGAGTATTCTGGCCCGGCATCTTGCCTGTGAAGATCTCAGCAACACTTGCAAGTTCTTTTCCACTGGTGATAAGACTACCCATAAGTTCGAAAAGAACATTTGATGGTTCTTTTGAGGGCATGGGTACGATCTGCTTCTTAAGATCATCACCAGTAGAGTTAACTACCTTCCATTCACCCGGTTGGAACCTTGTCTCACCCATTCGTAGCCGTAAACCCTTGCCCAAAAAGCCAGATTGAAGGTTATTAAGACTACCCGCGTCAACCAGTTGGTTGATAAGAGTATTGACAGATTCATTTATTGGTCCTAAAAGGATACCAAAACCAATGTCATAGAACGAACCATCTGGATTGGGGATGAAACCGTATTTCGTGTAGTACTGGATAGGATCAATCTTGCGGATTTTACCTTTTGCATCCATCTTGATGGTGGTATCATCAAAACGTGCAGCGATCCGGAGTACTTTTTTACTTTCTTTGTGGAAAGTTACGATGTAGGGTTCCTTGTAACCATCCTCATCGAGGTCCAAGAAGGTATGTTGCTCGATAATGATGTATGGTGTAGTCTCGTCTACGCTAGCAGGACTGGCTTTGTCCTCTGGTTGGGGAGCAGCGCCAAGATCTACGTCTATCCAGATACCAGCTTGCTGCCGTTCCTTGACCTTACGAGGGGACATCTCGATAATCTCAGAGATACGTTCAGCATCTTTAAGACTCTTTGCCCAGTAGTTCACAACCAAGTTCTTCGGCAAGACCAAGGAGGAACAGTTTCGTTCGTTTAGGGAATCCCAATAAGTCTTCTTGAACATAGTTCCCACAATGGGAAGCATGATCAGCATCTTGTCCATCTCCTCTTCCCAGCCTTCCATCTCTTCGAGGAGTTGGTAAGACATATAAGTGGAAACAGCAATCGCTGTATTTAGTTTAGAACCATCTGGATCTTTACCAATAGCCTTAGCTTTTACAACTTTTCCGTCAGACGGGAGAAGTGAAGGATAAGCTCTAGCAGCAAACTGCATGGCAGCAGTAGACAGTAGAGGATATTTAATATTAGAAGCCCGAGGCCAAGGCCAAGTTTTTGGCTCAACTGTTTGTTTAGCCAGCTTAGTCCATTCCTCACTAGCTTTTTCCCAATCCTTACGTGATTCTAAGTCAGACTCAAAACCTTTAAAAGCCTCAGAACCGATTTCATTCAGTTCCTCTTCATCTAACTTTTCAGCGATGTTGGCAGACTCTAGCATTGCTGCAAGGGACTGCTTTGGTTCCCCTTCTTGTTCAATATCCGCAGATTGCATTTCGGCCTTGTTCGTTAATTTCGGATTCTTCTAACTCTATCTGGTACTCTTCGTCATCCAGTTCTTTAGAGGTAGGAGCTTCCATTAGTTTGTCGAGGATAAGACCAACATACGCTAGAGCGTCTACTTGGTCATCGTGTTTGGATCGGGGGAAAATGATTGCTTCTTCTTCAAAGTCCATGAACCAGTCTTTAGACTTGTCGAACTTTACAGCACCAGCACGTATACGGGCCTGAATGGATCGTGCTCGTGTGAGCTTATCCACAGAAGGAGCTACAGCAAGTAAGTTGATGAAGTCACCAGTTTCCAACATCCGTTGACGAAGAAAAGGCCCAATGGCCTTCTCAATCTGTCCTTTTTCCATAGAGATTGCTATGGGATTATAGACGCGCTGTAGGGATAACATAGTCTCTACAATCTCCTGTGAATCCATCCGTTCCCGGATAATCCTGAAGATGTGTAGCAATCCATTCTCATCCACACCACCAATAACAAACACGGAATAGTCTGCTGTCTCTGATTGGCTAACTGCCAAGTCACTACCGATATAGAAGTTGTAGTGTTTCTTCCAGTCTGGTTTAGAGAGTGCCTGTCTATCTTGATCCGTGAAGTCTAAGAAGTCTCCTCTACGGAAATATGACATAGATTCATCTACAGGAATATTCAGATACTCTTGGGAATAGATATCAGGTAAACCTTGATCCACAAACTCCTGTCGTTTATTGACAAAGAATTGTTTGTCGTAGCGTTCAGGCCAGAGGATCTCAGAGAAGTCGTTGGTATGGGCACGGTATTTAACCGATACCCAGCTAGGACGTTTCTTTTTCGACCACGTTTTGAGTGGATCTACAACCGTATCTTTGTCTTGTCTACGGGGCATAACTGACTCAAGTAGACTGTCATTATGTAGGATGGTACCAACGTAGCGGACAATACCACGATAAGACCGACATGGAAGTAGAGCGCCATAAAACCACCGTTTGAACTTGAGTCTTCGATCCTTGTTGAGAACGATCTCATCATTCTCCAAATCGTCACAGAGGATTAGGTCTGGTCGTTTGTTATTCCACTTCAGACCACGAACCTTCTGCTCAGAGCCCTTAGCTGATATACGGAATTGATGTCCATCTTCACAGGTACAGATGAGGTCATCTTCTGTGTCTTTGGTCAACTCACGAATCTTGAACAAGTTCTTGATGGATTCGTTATCGATTAATTCTCGCTTGATATCACCTAAAAACTGAGTAGCCTGCGTTATTGTGTCCGATACTACGAGTACGTATTCCCGTTCGCGGAACAATACCGAGGCTAGACAGAAAGTTTGTGTTAGGGCGGTTGTCTTCGCGTGCATACGTGGAGCAGCAATAGCAACCAGTTGATCGGTCCTACAGAAATAACTCCACCATTCCATATGACATTCTGGACTTTTTACTGGGCTATCAAATCCCTTTTGTAAGAGAGAGGCCGAGAATCCAGCAATTACATCAGAGGTCAACATCGTATTTATCTAAGTAATCTATGGCTTTTTGTAAGTGTAATCTACTATCCTTGAGGGCACCAAGAGCCACATTACAGACTCTACAAAGAACACCTCTAACTTTTCCTGTGTCATGACAATGGTCCACATAAGCAGTTTCTGTATCTGGAGAAGTCATTAGGCTAAGAGGCTTAGAGCAAATCTCACATCTACCTTGTGCATCTGCCAACATCTTTTCATACTGCTCCCACTCTAAACCATACTTGTATTTTACTGCTAGTTTTCTAACAGAAAGGGGATTGCGGAATTTAAGTGGACTACATTCCACACAGCAATATTGTGCTTGAGAACCACGATCAATGATAGGAGATTCACATGTTTTACAATGGGTTCCCATTATTTCTTCGGAGGTTTCTTGCCTTTGGGTTTACATGCCATTTTATTTCTTTCGTTTAGCGCGGGTTGCGCCATCATTTTTCTTTACCGACGAATCAGCATTACGGCTAAAGCTATCGTTAACCCTAGCAGGAACAACTCGTAGATTCGATCTAGAAGTGGGCGAACCACCTTTAGATAGCGGTTTAATATGGTCAACAGCCTTGCCATCCCCTTTGTGTACCTTTCCTTCTTTTACCATTATTGCCCGTGCAGCATTCTGTTCGGCACGTTTCTTTTTGACAGCAGGTTTGGATGTATAGAGGTCAACTTCACGGCGATAATCTCGAACGGACTTGCCATTCACTGTTTTCATAAAAGGCATTTGTTTGACTTTCTCAAGTTCTCTGTGGCTGGTAAATACTGTAGATTTTCTAGAACGTGTAGTCCCGAAACTTTCTTACCGTGCAGAGGGATTATATGATCAACGTGAAAGCCTTCAGGACAGTTCACATAGAATTGACGAATAGCAGGTTTATTTGACCAGAGTGGAGTAGCATTAGATATCCGACCTCTTCTATGAGCGTTGATATATTTTGTCCGATACTCATGATTCTTTGCATGATACTCTCGATGATAGAGATTAAACTCTTCTCGATTCTCTTCACGTTTTCTACGCTGGTTTTCTAGAATAAGATCTTTATTAGTATCTCTCCATTTTTTCCTGGCTATCCTCATTTTTTCCTGATTCTCTGGTATAGCCAGCCACGCAGAACTACTCGGCATACTCTTGTACCTTTATTTCTTGATCCCGGGCTTGAGATCTTCATTTCCTATCGCTTTGTGGCAGTCAAGACAACCAGCATGGATAGATTTTTTAGGGGGTTCTTTGATTGTTGCGTGGGGATAATGGCAGTCACGGCACTGGGGAATATCACCAGTAGCATAACCTCCGACTTTACCACCAGACACAATCCTGTCTTTTGTGATTGGATCGATTACAGGATCACCAGTGAGAACATCGTTCCATGTAACACCAATCTTACAACTTGTTTTACCAGCGATGTTTCCGCTAGTACAGAACTCATACTGCGAACAGATAAACGAGCCAGCAACGCCAACTTTCGCGGGGGTTGTCGATGTAGGGCTGTGGCAGGTAATGCAGTTGGCATAACCATTCTTTTTAACACTATCCGGATGGTACACAGCGTGAGCATTACCGGGACGAGGAGAAGCTACTTTAACTTCCACTGGAACTTCCTTGATGATTTCAACAGGAGGAGGTGGAGGTGGGCAGGAAATACAAGTGGCTGTGATTGAGGAGGACTGTCCCGGCGATAAGAGGATATCAGCAGCAGTTGCTGTGATAGCAGCAAAGGCAGAGAGGATCAATAAAAATCGTTTCATTGGTCTTGGGTGCTTTCGTTGTTTAGGTCTTCAATGATTTCGATGGATTCAACATCCACCGTTTCTTGTTTAGGTTGTGTTTTTTGATTCCACTTGGCGAACTCTAGGGCAAGACCTTTCAGTTGCTCGGCAACACTAGCTTGAGGAGTTTCGTTACGGGAGGTGGCATTTCCACGCAGGAGTTCCCTTTTGGTAATCATTTCTGTAGAGACTTTGGCAATGTCCCGCATGTTAGCTGGTTTACGTTTGATGTCACCAGTTTTGTTGTCGTAGATGAAGTCACCGTTTTCTACACGATCTAGGACAGCATCTAAAGACTTATCAACAATCTTGGAGATCTTGGTGTCTAGCTGGAGGTTTTCTGTTGCCCTGATTTGGGCTTCAATTTCTTTCCACCACGGTTGCATTTTCCAGTTCCGTAAGGTCTGGTGATCCATACCAGTTGAGGCTGCTACGAGAGCCATGTTACCGATTGCAAGGTAGCGGGTAACAACACCAATCTTAACCTCGATGGGCCAGTTGGTATCCTTCTCGTGTTCCTTGACTAAGGTTTCGAGGGATTTTCGTGAACGAATCTTTGAGATATCTATTGCCATTAAAAGTCCTTACTTAAGGGGAGGTAAGCATCAAAAAGAGGGACTCGAACCCTCATGACCGGATGAACCCGGATACTAACCGATTGTATGATTAAGGATGCCTACCAAAATTTATTAGGAGATGGAATCGTACCATCACGTCCACACCCTACGCAATGTAGCCTTGTGGTCTGTTCGTTTGTCCCGAACCCAGGAGATGGCAAAACGTACTGCTACGTTTTTTGGAGCCTATACTTCTATTTTACCATACATAGGTCTTGCTTTGCAATAGTATCTATGGATAACTTGTCAAGGTAGTCTGCAATTTTACGATGATCTTCCGCAGAACCATCATTTTTAATTCGATTCGCTCTCCAAGAAATAACCTGAACATTCCCTGCTACGTAACCTAAAGAGCAGTTTATACGGTCAAAAGAAGGACTACCCTCGACAGCACTTTCTGCAAAGTAGTCCAAAGGTAAACCAAGAATTGGACAAACATCAGGGAAGTAAAGATCTCCAAAATGGATGTTCCACTCAATACCAGTTCTAATTGCAGTGTACTTTTTACGCTGAAACTTGTATTTTTGGGCACGATAAAGATCAGTATCAACTTTATCACCATGCTTCTGTTGTGTTAACTGTGCTTCTAGTTTACGTCTAGCAGCATATCCACATTCCATGTGCCATTCTGGAATGTACTTGTCAATTATCTGTTTCATTCGTTGACGAGTGATTCCAAAAGATTTTGCTATTTGTACCATGTTCTGTCCTTGCTGACCACGTTCACGGATAGAAGGAACTTCCTTTTGCCAGTTGATTTGAGTAGTGTAAACCATATGATCCTTTACATTTAATTCCTGCAAACAATTTACAGGCTATACTTCCAGTATAACACATTTTTAAGATCTTGTCAAGCCCCTAGTGTTTTTGGGGGCACAAGTGTTGTTTTTACACAACGAGTGTAACGATATTTGACAAGCACCAATTTGTGTGTTATACTAAATATAAATACAATATATATAATACTATATACTATACTATATATAAATATAATACTATATATAACATTAATTAATTAAATAAGTAAAGTAAATTAATTTAATGTCTTTTATATGATGTTAAATACGAATGTTACGCGAGCTGTGAAGCGAGCGTCCCATTCATCCATCTAGAATCAATTAAAACATACCTACAATCAATTATATGGTGTTAGGTAGTACCATGGTAGCCATGTGGTGTTTAAATCGATCCTACGTCGTTTTAATGCGTTTGACCTCAGGGAGGCTAAAAGACGACCGTACGATGTTCTAAAAACTATAAAAAATTCTGCATACTGCCTTACGTATTTTATCCCCGCCACGAATTTGCCCCCCACCCCCCTTCTCCATGTGTGCTCATGTGTGTCCACCCTTCCATAAGTAAACGCTTATATAAGAACTGACGGATATAAGCTTGAACTGACCCCGTCAGTGTAGAACTGCCAGTCTGTTCTATACTATACGGGTTAATTGGGGACAGGTTAGTTTGTATATAAGCACCCACTTATATAATCAATCACTTATATATCCCCATGCTGTCAAATATGATAGCAACATTATGACATTTCAACTATTATTGAACTAACACTAAAGGATACCCAATACGCTACACTATTAATAGCAAATAAGGGTATAAATACGCTATCATATAAGTAGCAATTGATATTAACTAGGATCACCTACAATCGACGACCGAAGTCGACAATAGCGCGGTGAGGGTCAAAATTTAAATTGAACCTGTGCCCTTCCAGCTACCTTCTAGGGGTTGTGGATAACTCCCGGACAGGTGTGGATAAGTACACATTTTGCTATCATTCTAGGAGGGAATTCTTATATAAGACTGCTACTAAAAGCATAGTAACTCTTGTATAAGACAGCTATTAAAACACTAGCATGGTGTGAATAATAACCCTTTGAAGTAGTCAACTATTCTACCATGTAAGCTTCATGTAAGATTCAAGGCGCAACATTGAGTCTGGATAAACAAACAAAGGGTAACAAATGAAACGTCACCACATCATCATGCTAGCATTGAATGTGCTAGCATTTGCTCTTATCGGTGTCTTGTTAGCATTGGGCTTTTAACTGTAAGCTTGGTGTAAGAATTGAAGTTCACAGTTCGAGTCTGGATTGTTTATTTATGAAGGGATTTTATGAAG
>JAULBU010049816.1:0-13049 GCA_032358235.1 Odonthalia washingtoniensis | reverse complement strand
TGTAAATTGTACTCCATACCATATATGGAAAGGAAACCATCGGAGGATTTCTCACCTGCGAGTCTTCGGATCAAAATGTTGGTACGCTATCCCGTAACAAAAGTTGACGAAATTGGACGCTCGGAGTTGCCTCGCAATATTTATTGGTTATTCTGAACAGAGTAAATCATACAAATTTCATGATGTGATTTCGAACAAGGTGGTTGTATCTGAATAAAGACTCCGATTCAGCTTCATCAGCTTCAATATATGAACAAACACAATCATCTCATTATCATCCCATGAAAAATGAAATCACTCAGAAACTTCAGTCACTGGACGAAGAAGATGCATCATTACAACTTGGAAATGTTGTGAGTCATATGCTTGTAACGGATAATCCACTGGGAGACATTGAAAATGACAACTTTTCCGCTTTTGAAAGAGGTAATATTAGAAATGGCGATACAGAATTTGATCCCGAATTAGAAATGGAAAAGAACGAAGAGGAAGTTAATTGAACTGTGAATATATCAATATCAACATTATCTAGCATGGAAAATATCGGAAAAGAAAAGAATTGTTGAAAATTATGGACAGAAGGGTGAGCAAACGAATTATGATCGCCTCCATTTCTCTATACGGCAAGGAAAGACATAAACTAGTTGCTTACGACAATATGAACAAAGTTGTAGCTAACTATCATGCTCCACACGAACTTCCAAGTCATTCATCTATGAAGCAATATGTATTCCCATATTACATAGAAAAGGAGCTTATGCTCCTTTCCGAGGCGAGATGCGCGACAAACATCTTCCAATTTTCCAAGCTTGGGAACACCTTCGGCATACTTATGCAGAGTTGGGAGATCCCTTGAATTAATGTGGGCTAATCGTCTGTGCCACAGTTCTGTTGTATCTGACATTGAGAGAGCCGTAGACTTTGCCGGTTCATGATGAATTACTGGTTCGGGAAGAATGTACATTCCAGTTCCAGTGTGATGGGTGCCTATGCCTATGAAAAAATTTCTTTCCTTGAAAAAAATCGGAAGTCTCCGCGGCGGAAATGTGACTCGATTCCTTTATTCTAGTAGACACAAGATTTTATCCCAGATTCATAATGTAGAGTGCTCGTTTGAGACGAATGTTGGCATTCTCAAACGATAAAATCACATCTCCACATTCTTTGGCCACAGCAGAAGTTTTATCCGCGAGCATGACAGTGCGCTCCTCACATGACTCAAGAGTTCCTGGGAAGAAGACCTGCCCAGAGTGAGAACAGTGCGCCGTCGCACCGCTGTCGTCATATGAGACCAGATTCTGAGAACGACAAATTGTGGTCTTGGCAATAGTTGCCCCAGCAATCTGAACTTTTGATTTCCGTTTAGAACCAATTCCAAAATATTTCTCTTTCGAAGATCCACCTCACTTTTTTGACTGAGCCGTGAAAAGTTGCTGAAATTTAGGGGGCAATTGGCTGTTGGTGTTATCATGGTTGAGGAAGCACCTGTCCTCAGTGTGTCCACCCTTGTCGCAGAAATCACAGTGGTGTCGACCGCCATTGCCCGCACGGTCTGATTTGGAGGACTCGAGTGC
The DNA here is from genome assembly GCA_032358235.1 of Odonthalia washingtoniensis. NCBI lineage: Eukaryota > Rhodophyta > Florideophyceae > Ceramiales > Rhodomelaceae > Odonthalia > Odonthalia washingtoniensis. Next base: position 11,475 of record JAULBU010049816.1, on the reverse strand, counting down.
AGCAGATAGAGCACGTTGTGGATCTATGGACGCGAGTAGCATTTATGCCTTGTTCGTGTTCGTGTCCGGAATCCCGATATCCTCACCTATTTGTTCGAGTTAAGCAAACATATACGTATAGTGATCGACACAGGTTGACTTGTCTTGGTCAGTATACGTCATACGGAACAGCTGCGTCTGGACGGCGATCCTAAAAAAGGTCCAGTTTGAGGCATATCGAGCATCTTATAACGCCAACATGCGTCCAGTATCGTCATCGGCCTAGAGCACTACCCGCAAGGGCACATCGACGAGTGCGGAAACGATGATTCCGAATGCCTTCTCGCGTTTTGTGATGATTTGTGAAGAGAGGACTGGGACACCAGGATGAGAAAAATGAGCTTCATTGGTACTTAAAGTTGATGATGAGGGAGCGGATGAGTCTAAGACGCCCCAAACTCCTTTCACACGGCAGGAAGCACGAAGACGAAGACGAAGACGCCATAAGCCGTGGTCCTTGCCACGTTTTCATGGAATAAAGATATTTTGATTCCACTCGTGCCATCAGTCTCGATTTTTGACTCAGACATGATGTGCTTGTTGAGATGGTAACTTGGGGAAAAATTAAGAATGATTTTGAAATAAAATTGTAAATGATTAAGCCTCGATAAACAGACTGAAAAGTTTGAGAAGAAGGTTACAAAATACAGCAGTAAAAGAATGAAGTCTGCTGTAGTCGACCTCCTGGGCCCATTAATCTGTAATTGTAAAACGGAGTCGAAGAAGTAAAGATGTCAAAATAAAGATGTCGCTTGAGTATTTAAATTTTGTTCGTATTTTGAGGTAATCTACGATACTTATAGAAAATCAATGACTACGTCTCACAATGTAGTTCATCCTGTTTCAAAAAAACCAAGACGGGTTACAATTATTGCCAACGTGGCGAAATTTTAGATAGCCACTATGGCAACAATTGCAAGTTTGCCAATTTGGCAACAATGAAAAAGCTGCCAACTTGGCAACAGGGTGGTCAAAACTCGTTACAATTATTGCCAACCCGGCGAAATTGTAGATAGCCAATATGGCAACAATTGCAAGTTTGCCAATTTTGTAACAATGAAAAAAGCTACCAACTTCGCAACGATGTGAATTTGCCATCATGCCAAGATTGTTAGCATGCCAATTTGTCATTAGTGTAATCTTTCCAACAACGTAAATTCCATTATTTCATCTTGACATTTCATTATACACGTGTAAAAAAGTATTCAAAATATCGTTTTCATACAACAAAGGACAATTGTCACACGTACACCACGTGTCCACATTAGAAAATATGAAAATTAAATTTTCCGATCTGCCAGGTTTCGAACTCGCGGACCTCGCGATACCAACACAGTATCAAAACAACTGAGCTACAGGTGTCACGCCAATTTGATATCGAGATTGCTATCTTTTAATTATATTGAAAAACGATCATAAAATCGTGTCCATCTTAAAAATTGATGGACATAAACGCTTGTTCTGTGGAGCAATCGACCAGTCTTCAACAGAGAGGAGGTGAGTATTTGTCGGACGTTCTGGAGTCACATTTTCTAAATTGGTGGATAAAGCATGAATTGACGACGGCGTATTCGCCTCATCAAAATTGTTGAATATATGATCACTTGCGTCTGTAGGATGGTGAAAAATGAATTTGCTCATTATCTTTGCTAAAGGCCTCCATCGTGTTCTACGAATCGAGCTGAGAAGATTGGTGAAAATTTGGAGTAAAACACCCTGCTGGTTTCGGAGATACAGTGAAATCAAATATGAGTACTGGACAGGTGTACGAACAACACGTGTATGATTTGTACACGTATGGCCACGTGTACACTGAAAATTTGGGGATCTGTACACCTGTCATATTTGGTGTTGACACGTGTGTTGTATACACGTGTACATACTGGACACGTGTGCCCAGATAGTGTAGGTCGATCTGTACACCTGTCATACTTGTCATATTTGAAACTCACCGCCGTCGCCGCCGCCGTCTAGAAGTTTCTCAATTTTTTTTCCACTAATGCTATTCTGAGTAGTATAAATACGAGGCAAATTGCCGAGACTGATAAAATTTCCGACGTCATCCAGGCTTCAATAATTTTTCACAAAATAAAAGCATCTGTTGTTTCCAATTTAATTTCATCTCCCCTCTGACCTAATCAACAATAACAAGGTTTGTAGATTTTCTAATCAATGTGGAACATTACTTGAAATATTCGTTCCAGAACGTTAAAGTCGGATGCTTCATCCTGTGAATAACATTTGGTTCAAATGTAATGTAGATTCACAATTCTGTCGGTTGAAAGGACGTCATCATGCCTAAAGCGAGAACAACTTTCTATAGTGCTTTTGCCATGATTTATTTAATCAGTTTAATTTTAATCAGAAAACTTATCCCCGCTATTAACTGACCATGGTTGCAATCATTTCGAATTTTACAGTGATTTCTTGATGATAATATCATCAACAAGAAATCACAATATTATTGTCGGCAACCTTTTCATCATTCTGATGGCACATACTGTCCCCGTTTCAAAGCGGGGACGATATACGCCAACCAAGCTTGAACCCGCTTCAATTTTCAGAGGAGTCTATAGTGGTGAGATACCGTTTCTTCTTCGTGTTTAGAAAAGCGCCAATAGCCTAAAGGTTTAAATCACAAGTTAGAACAGTGAAGCCGTGAGTTCGAATCTCGGTACGTGCTGAAATTTATTTTCATATGATGGTATATTGGACACATGGTATAGGTGTGACAAGTGTTCTCGGTATAAGAACAATTTTATTTCAGGCATAATATACTTTACACGTGTGTGGTGATTACACAAATACAATACGTGTAGAATAATATCAAGATTGAGAAGTGTGATTGAACGAATTGGATGGTTGCAATTTTGCTATGTTGGCAAATTACATTTTGCCGTGATGGCCATTACACTTTTGCCATGATGGCGAAGCACAAGTTGCCATGTTTGTAAATTTCATGTCATGTTGAATTTTTGGTTTTGTTTTGCAAAGTTGGCGACGATGTGTGGGTTAGTTTATTTTTGAATTTTGTTTTGTTTCCGTTTTTGGATTCACGATGAACTCAGCTGTGAGATGTAGTCATGATTCAATTTTTTATCTTTGTTCAATTTTCTTTTTCTTTGACTAGAAGTAGCGGTGGTACTTCCATATTGGATGTGATAGTTATAAAAACTAAGCGTCTTGACCACTTCAACCTATACTAGGAAATCAATATTTTGTAATCGTTAGCAAATATTATCATTTCTGACCAAGTTTCACAAAGATTAGTATCCAATTCTTCAAGAGAAATCATTAACAAATATATTTGTCCAAATCTGAGTGGAAGCCACTGTCTTTCATATTTCTAATGCTTCCTTAACAGTGGCACTAAGAACGATATATTTAGCCTTAGATATGATGGGGCCATGAAGTCCTGCTCCAGCGGGATCCAGCTGATAGCTACATCAACCATGAGGAAGACATAACGACACGTCGAAATGGAAAAATTAAATTTTGGAAACAAAGTGAGAGTATTCCTTCGCGGGATTAATCCTCGAATTATTGTCGTACTCAAATAATCACTGATATCAACAGCTAACAAGAAAACAGAAGCTTTTGGATAATTGACAGTCCTTTTTAACAATTGCATTCTCGTTTGATTAATGATGGAATCACAAGTCACGACATTTGTGTCAATCATGTTAAAAATTGATCTGCTTATTTAATACCGTCTTTAAAAACGACTGTAGAATATATTTGACAGGAGGAAAGTTTAATTGAGGTACAAATCCCTTTGACTCCCATTTATTGTTCTGTTTCATGCTTCGCTCCCATTTGACTTTGTTTGAAAAAATGGTATCCCAACTTTCACTACTTTCAAAAGTAATTCATCGGTGAAAAATTGAATATTATTTTTAGCCGCCTATTTCCAAATCTGAATAGTGACCTCCGCCATTAGCCGCACTGATGAGAACTAAAAATGATTGGTGGAGATACCGAAAGGATTTGTCAACCCAATAAAAAATAGTCGTCTTGCTAGAAATCGGTGATTTAGAAATCGGTGATTTGACTCGTGGGTAAAAACGTTGTATGAATTTCAAAACAATTCAAAAATTCATCTTGTACGGAACCGCCATCTACCGAATTTTGCGTTGAAAAAAGTTGTGGTGCTCTCACTTGTTGGATATTCATCACTGTTACTGTATATCCCAGTCACAGGAATTGTCTTTTATGCTGTGATGTCTGGATCGTCTTGAATGAGAAACATAGACAACTCGTGTACAACGTATCCGGGTGGTCTAATGGCTGAGGATCAGTTCCCATGTATCTGAGTTCATCGGATCGGATCCCGCTCGTATGACCAGATTTCATTTTTGTCATGTCTAGAATTCAGGATGTTGCTTACAGATCCTTCCAATTTTTTAATCATCAGATGTATGCACACGTGCACAACATATTCAATAGTACACGTGTGTTACTTATAACGGTCCTTAGCAATATCAATTTTACACCATCTACAATGTTCGTTCTCAATGGAAAGTGTTATAACAATAATTGTAATTGTAATTGTAATTATAATTATAACAGGACTCGTCAGTATGAATAATCGGAACGATAAAACTTCAAACCTCATTCAACTAAAATTACAATTGTTTTATCGATTTCTATCACATTCTAACATTTTGGCCAACTACATATATTTTTGGTAGACAAATTACAATTCCCATATTTCGGGGAAGTGAAAAGTAATTGGTGTATACAGGGGTGCTTGTCATAAATCAGATACCCGAATAGAGGCAATGTTTGATCACCTAAAATGTTCGTAACCCTACGATTCTTATTGTCTGCAGACGTGGTTTCTTTGAAGGGTACGGGACCAATGAACTCATGCCTCAATGGAAAGTGAGTGAGCAGTCGTAATAATTGAGGTATGTGTTTCCTTTAAACTATTAGATGAATGAATGCTGTGTTCCTCTTCAAATTAAATTTATTGTAAAATATTTCAAATTCTGTATTCAGGGTTGATGAAAAAATATATTTTGAACTTTTACGTATCAATTATGTTAACATGGACTGGATATTTTGTTTCTGTTGTTCTTAAAAAGGTTTAGAAACATTCTTGCGCAGAATTTTTTCATTAACACTTGAAAATAAACTGGTGTTCCAGATGGTTATGATATTCTTTAAGTCCGCCTATGTGGCACTCTGTGTTTATATATACCTCCAAACAACTTGTCGGAATTCCGGTCGGTGGTAAGTGAGTAACTTTGTCCGTTCAAACAAATGTCACCACTAGTCGTGTGACCGAGAACGGCATTATTGCGTCATTACATTCGTACACTACCAAATGTCGGAAACCATACAATCAACAGAGGTAAAATGAAACAATTTCTGGTATGTAGGGAAAAATATAAATGATCCTTAGATGTGCACTAGAGTGGCACGTTTTCAAAACATATTAAATTTTTTTTTCATATTGGTCGCATGTCATGCATCAATTGAATGTTTTGAATGTTTGACTTTGTCGTATACACGAATTGTTTTCTGAAGATGTTAATTTTATTTATTTCAAACTGTGGAGTTCGACGCATAGATTATTTATACTAACGATTCGACGAACGAGGATAAATCTAGCATTACGTTCAGTGAGGTAGAACATTCCAGAAGATGTAAAACATATGAACTGAAATGTTCATTTCAATAGACATACTTGTAAATATAATATACGTATTACATGTGTATGTATCCAAAATATAAATTACGTAAGCAAATGTAAGCAATGACTGTAATTATAGATGTCATTGAAGTAAAATGAATTTCGTTCAGAACGGAGTCCGATCCCATGATCTCCACGATACTGGGTGCTATTTTAATCACTTGACCGTGGAGATATGTACTACATTACTGAACAATAGAGGGCTTAAGGGACACTTTTCTGTAAAATATCGTTCTGGTCTTCAGTAAACCAAAAGATATAGCCCAGGGTTTTCTTATTGATACTGTACAAATTTTTAGCTGTGGGTAAAACAGATTTCGTAAGTGTAGGAGAGATACCACATGACGTACGCAAAGAAAACAGAAAATTTTAAAAGATTTGTATGTGTTAAACACAAATTAATGTGGCTTCAGAGACCGCCGTCGTGCAGGGGAGGCTAGTTTTAGAAAACGTTTCTACACCTAGCCTCCCCCGTTTAATGTTTTTCTTATGAGGCCTTGCAATTCCATTGACATGATGAACAACGCTCGAAGTACCGTTTGTTAAAAAGGTCAGAGGGGAGATGATAAAGTTGAAACAAACAAAACAAACGTTTATTGGTAAGGTTGGGATCGAAGACTGGATGACTTGAAAAGGTATATCCATCTAGGCCAGCTGCCTCATATTTATACTACTGAAAATGACAATAGAATAAATTTTTTCGATTCTTCCAGAAGACGGCGGCGACGGTGGCGACGGTGATTGCGAAGTATGGCAAATATGACACCTGTCAGAATTGCTTCAAACTTTCAGAAAACACGTGGAACTATGTGTACAACATGCGCACGTGTCAACTTTTACAGGTGTCCAATTTAAAATTTTCAACTCTCCCTATCTCCAAAACTAGCGGTCCGTTGCATCCCAAATTTTGACAATTCTTCTCAGCTTGATCTTCCAAACACGATGGAGCTGTTGAATGACAAGTATGAACATATTTATTTTTCACCATGCTACAGACTCAGGTGATCACATTTTCAACACCGTTCCTGACACAACCAATCCAACTACCGTCACCGCATCCTCATACGCGAGTGCCGCCGCCCCAATCCAACATGTTACTACTAGTACTGCTGCACCAATCTCACAAGCGAGGACTGCTCCCTCAATCCCATACGATGAAGAACATGTCAATACTGCCGCCCTATTCTCACAAATGAGCACCGCTACCCCAAACTAATACCATGATAAAATTTTCAACATTAGTCCGGACCCCACTATTACGAATACATCTACACGTCATCTTGAAACAAAACCTGTAGAAACAAACTCTACTGCAAATTATACAATTACATATTCAACAAATCCCACTATAACAACCTGAACTACAACTCCCCCATCTCAGTATCAAACACATCCTCCACTGTGATTGACACAGCTCCAGCATACAATATTCCAGCGCCATCACACGCCGCCGTGATAGGAAGACAGTATTTTCCTACGAAGCTGACAAATGTCTTCTGCGGGAGGTTTTCTCAGCTGGTGCACATTTCGCACGGTACGGCACAAAAAACAAATTTGAAATTGTAGCACAGGAGCTCAAGAAAAACGAATCTTTACCTAAATCCGGGACCTGGAAGAAGGTTCAGGATAGGTATGAGTTACTGCCGAAGCAATGCAATGCTACAGATAACCGAAATCGCGTTATGTCTGGCATTTGCAGTGATGTCACGGAATGTGATGAATTACTTCCAATGATGCGTGACGCGAGAAAGGAGAGTGATCCTGTGCGGCCGAGCAGAAAGGGACGCGCTTTCTAACATGGAAGAGCAAAAACTGGCTGCCGGAGAATTTGCTGTAAGGATATCAATCGAGCGAAGAGAAAGTAGAAATTTAGAAAACACCAATCCCAACAACGGTGATACACAGAACAGTGAATCAAATTCTGGTGCCGGTATGATGTCAAAGAAGGACAAAATGTCATAGATATTGTTGATGATGATGGAGACGACGATGTGGAAAGTGTACCAACTCCTAAAAGACGTAAAAAGAACAGTATCATCGCAGGGCGATTCCAGGGTGACGTTGAAAGATTCGCAACTGCGATGAGTGAGTCAGAAACTTCCCAAATACTACTTGATGAAAAGCGATTAGAGGTTGAAAGAGCAAAGTACGAGAAAGAAAAACTGGATATAATGGTAGATATGAAGGAACGGCGTGAGGATCGTGAAGATCGTAGGAGAGCAGCACAATCAGAGCGTGAAGAAAGGGCCCGTGAGCAAACTCTGGACAGAGAAGAGAGAAAGGCGTGTAGAAGATGATTATTGATTCAAGTTGTCCGTCGTAAAGAGATCGGAGATAAAATTTACATTAAGAAAAATGGAAAGATTGAGTATTTATAATACTCAAAATCACGAAATATCGGACGGCGACGGCGGTGACTGAAAATATGACAAATATGACAGGTGTCCATATTTGCCTGAAAGTTTGCCAACACACGTGGCAGAGTGCGTATGTTGCGCACATGTGTACAAATGTACACGTGTCCACCACTCAAATTTGATCATGTCATACCTCCCAAACTAACAGTCCAACCAAGCCAAAATTTAGACCAATCTTCTCAGCTGAATAAGCAGAACGTGTCCATGTGTACATATGTACATGTATACAATTTAAAATTTTCAGATTAATTTTAATCCCACGGTTGTGTCCAATAATACTCAAATAGTGTGCCCAACAGTAATTAGAAGAAGTCGACTATTCTTGAAAACATGGGCTTCAATATTTCAATCCTGCATTAACTCCCATGGTCAAATCCATTTACACTGGACTGGTTGTTGAAAACGACAAATCCGTAGTATCAGGTAATACCTATCAGCAAATGACTAAATTGCTTTTATATTAAGCACTTCGGGCCAGACTCGATATTCTTGCTTCACTTCTAATATTAGCTTTCAAAACGCACCTACGGCACACTGTCATCGTGCAATCAAATACCTACTGAGATATGTCAAAGGAACAAGTACGTATGGGATAATGTACACTTCTAAAAGCTTTGAACCAAATCCGTTTGTGGGCACTGAGCATGCTGGTAGCATAATCGATCGGGAGTCTATGTCTGGATACATCGTCAAACTTGGCGATGCAGGTTGCATTTGAGGTACTGAGGAGCACGATGCAGTTGCCCACTCCACATGTTAATCGAAGTACTATGCTGTTGTACTGGCTGCAAAAGAAACTATTTGGATAAGCGTTCTTAATGAAGTAGGTCTTGGCACTGATCGTGCAGTGAAAATAAGATCGGACAACCAAGCTGCAATCAAGTAGGCAACAGGTGAAAGGTGCCCATCGGGACTGACAAAGCATATTGAAATCCATATTTACTTTATCAGGAATCTAGTCAAACATTCAGAGGTATAACTATTGTACATTCCGAGTGAGAATAACGACGACGATGTGTTGGAGAAGTCAGTTGGTCCAACTTCCTTGAAAGGAATAATACGGAGAATCATACTTGGAGGAGAACTCCAAGAAGAGTGTTGAAGAACGGATCGATATCACCTCCAGTGACACGAGTCGTTATGCGACGTTCTGGCACTTATAAGTCTAACACGTGTGACTCATGCGAACCATGTTCCGCATGTGAATTTATGCGAAGAATAATTTACGATAGTTTTGAATTAGCATTCAGTATTTCAAGTTTGAATTTCAAGTTTTTGACTTTTGGTAAACTCCACAGTGAGACGTAGTCAATCAACTTTTTCTTTTTCTATATATATGAAATGATTTCCAACTAAAAAGATAACAATAATACAGTCAAGCGAATTTTATTTTCCTCGATGAAAAGGTATAAGGGAATTGAAAATAAAGATGCGAACTGAAGATGTTGCTTGACTGTTTTTATTTAGTTGTTGCTCAATGAGAAAGCTGTGATATTTTTAAAGGCAAAATAAAATAAAATAAAACCATGACTACATATCACAGTGGAGTTCATCACAATTCGAACCATTAACATAAAATTATAAGATTACATGACTGCCAACAAGACAAAGTGTCAATTTCCAATTTGTGAAATTCCAAGCCATCCAAGTTGGCACAATCTAAGCCATCCAACTTCGCAAATTGTGATCCATTCAACTTGGCATAACCGTAAAGATGACAACAATAAAAACTTCCACAATTGTTATAGATATTACATTACATACTTGAACCAATGGCATTATCTACACTTGTAAATCAAAATATGATTAAAATTATATTTTTATCATACTAGAGACAGTTGTCACACGTACGCCACGTTTCAGTATTGGCAAATCTGTAAAACGAAATTTTGTCTCTGCCGAGATTCGAACTTGCGCCTCTACGATTCCAACAATTCGTCAGAACCACTCAGCTACATGTGCTTCATAACAGAATAACGAATGTATTATTTTTCCATTATATAGTGCAAACATTGTGGAACCATATCCAACTTAGAAATTAAATGACCAACCTTAACACATATTACTTGTTCGGTGGTGTAATCGACTGTTTCTCAACAATACTCTAACTGGATGAGCGTAAAAAGAATTATAAGATATCTTTCTTGTACATGCACTCCAGGAATACTGTTCGATGTTAAGAGAGGAATCGAAATCTAAATCTTCTCAGATTTAGACTGTACTCGCTCTACTGAAGACGAAAAACCAACAAGACGGTACATATTTATGATTGCAGGGGTTGCAATAAGCCGGAAGTCCAAAAGACAGACAAACACTGCCACACGCACCTGTGAAGCCGAGGACATGGCGTGTTGTTCTGCTACCAAAGAAGCTATGTGGATGTTTTGTCTCCTTGCTGATATTCGCCAACTCAAGTCTTTGGAACCCATTACACTTGGAATTGGCAACAACGGAAATGGTTTCTTGGCCGATAACCAGGCTATCAATAAGCGTTCGAAACATATCGACGTCCAGTACCAATTTGTAAGAGTATGTGTCCCACGACAAGGTCGATTGGATACATTACAGTACAGATGATCAACTTTAGTGCGGTCACCAACTACAAAGTGGTTTGCTCGAGAACAGCTCCATATTCCAACAGACAGTATGAGTAGCCGACCATTCTTTTCGACACATGTTGAAGCTGAAAAACGAAGTCGAAGAAGAAAAGATGTCAAAATAAAGATGTCACCTGACTTTTTTAATTTTGTTCGTATTTTGAGCAAGGCTACGTGCGATACTTATAGAAAATCAATGACTACGTCTCACAGTGGAGTTCATCATGTTTCAAAAAAAACACCAAACTGGTTACGATTATTGCGAATATGGCAAAATTGTAGATAGACAATATGGCAACAATGAAAAGGCTACCAACTTGGCAAAAATGTGAATTTGCCATCATGGCAAGGTCGTTAGCATGCCAATTTGACATGAGACTAATTTTTCCAACAAGGTAAATTGCATAATGTTATCTTGACATTTCATTATACACGTGTAAAGTAAAATGTATTCAAAATATAATTTTCATCCTACAAAGGGCAGTCGTCACACGTACACCACGTGTCTACATTAGAAAATATGAAAATTAAAAATTCCGATCTGCCAGGCTTCGAACTCGCGGCCCTTGCGCTGCCAACGCCGTATCAGAACAACTGAGTTACAGGTGTTGAAGAAAATGATAATTGATATCGAGTCGAGTCGCTGTTTGACTCAGGATTTTATTCATGATTACAAAGTTGGTAGACTATAAGTACTCAATTTGCATTCAATTCTAATCCTAAA
>JAULBU010049805.1:0-13050 GCA_032358235.1 Odonthalia washingtoniensis | reverse complement strand
CATTACCACCGCTACAATGTTTTTGAAAATCAACACGTAAGTTGAACCCAGGGGAACTTCTATCGACCTCTCATAAAAAGTTTTGATGGCTTTTACAACAGATCATCGTATTGTATTGGACTGTCTTTTGTCCCCACTTGCGGTCAATATTGATGTCGAAAATCGGGAAGAATCAGAAAGCATTCAGCTTGCACATTCTTTGAGCATGCGTGATATTCCAAGGGAAAGGGCATGAAGTGGTTCAAATGTGAAAATTTCATAATTATCTACAGCTGGAGTCAGCCGGACCATTGGGAACTTATGAAAGACAGGTTAAATTGGAAGCATTGACAGATTCTTCAATTCGTCGATGACATCTGTATCGTCATTCTTTAAGCCGTGTATTAAATCCTTTGAAACACTTAGCGACCGTTCGGCTTCATTTCTATTGAACGGCAGTTGACATTTAGGAATGAGACACCTGTGACACGGTGAGATCGTGTTACCATTCCTCTTCACACTACACAGATCTTCGTTTTCAGGGAGGTCACCAATGTATGAAGATAGTAGAAAGTGACAATGAAGCTTAGTTCTATCTTTTGTGACACAGATATACCCTTATTGCTTTATTCGATAAATATTGAACACACTTTTCAATACACTCATGTAGACATTTAAGTTTTTCCTGGCGGCCAATAGAGTGTGCATTTTTACATGACATCATTCCGTACCTGGTGTCTTCATAGGATTCATTGTCTTCTACAATAGGAAGAAACTTCACAGGCAAATATGCAGCAACAGACTGACGTGAAGTAATTTGCTCTCTCCTCTCCTCCTCTGTAAAGTTGAGCAAGGTAATATGAATAGAATAGAAAGTAAAAGACGTTTGTTTAAGATTAACCTGCGATTTATCGCTGTACACTTGTAACAAGGACACAAACTATTTCTCCCCATCATGTTTCTTCGTCCTCAAGTAAGTTCCAAGACGCTTTCTTTATTTAATCGTTCTGCTTTTATTGCTGCATGTCTTAGTTCGGAGTTCATTGGGTGACTTCGGACTGAGGCGTCGACAGACGCTTCAGTGATAATGGAATCTGTTGACGTGAAACTTATTTGAGACTTGATAACTTCTACTGCATCCCGAACATAGAACTCAACTCGACCATCTTCTTCAGATACATAACTATCCTCCTTAAATCCAGATGCCTCAATATCTTGGACAATCTTGTTTCTGTTGTGATTTTTGATGCTTTCCATATCCCTAAATTTAGAACAGAACTCTACCAGGCTGTTTGAATTTTCCTTTAGTGTAGATAACACAGCGTTGCACTTCTTATCACTACTTTAGAGTTGCAAGACCAAAAACATATCTAGCAACTGCTCTATACCATCTACAGAATTATCCTCTTCAATACATAGACTACGCTCATTTACCACCATATCCACATCCAACTCTAGAGGTACTGTTTGCATGAACGAGTCCTCATTTTCGTCATTTTCACTGTTAGGATCATTCCATAGTTGATCTGTGACCATATCGATAGGCAGCCTCCTACCGTTTCCAGTAAGACTGTGTAAGATAGGTATATTTTTACTACCACAGCGTTTCATCCTTTTCAAAGCCCGTTGCTGGCTTATTGACTCAGTCGGACCTACCACCATGCTGATAATTGTAATGGCATTGAAGTCCATGTGCTGATGTTGAATTTGAATGGCAAATGTTGGCATTTGAATTGGTAAATTAAAGTACTTTCGTTTAAAGGCGGCATCTTGTTAAGTGGGAATGCAATATCTAATCGGTGCGACAGACAAAAGTAATTTAAACCAGTATCCAACAGTTCTTGTACATTAGTCTGAGAACATTTTACAGCAAATAAAAATAATGCCGTTACTTATGTTTTATTGAAATATTCAATACCACCAAAATGCCGCCACTCAGTTCGGCAATTTTTGGGATCATGACCAATTCCTGCTAAAAATGATAATGCTGCTCGTGTACTGATTGCCAATTTCGTCCCCAATCCCCCCAAAAGCAATCTTACCAACCCAAAATTTTGAATTTTCGGAAAAATTCATGATGAGCGTGTATTGTTTGCTTAGTGACTCGCCAATGTTCCCCCAAAACAAAAATTGGAAATTCCCAAAAATTTTGAAATTTTGAAAATAGACATGATGATAATGTGTTGATAGCATACTGTGTTCCCAATTTTGTCCAATTTCTAAAAATAAATTAAGAAGCCCCAAAATCTTAAGAATTTGCCATTTTGAAATTAATTTCTAAGCAGTTCTAATCACGTTTCCAAAATAATCCAAAATGTTTAAGAGAAACCAAAATAAAAAAACCCTTTTTTCCCATTTTGATATTTGCCCTCTTTCGAAAAGTATTTGATTCCTTCTGGAAACTCTTCATTCTCTTCGGGGGGGTTTTCAAACTTTTAGATTTCCTTTTTTTAATTTTTTTGAGCCAGTCTGGAAACAAATCTTACTGACGATGATATGACCTTTCTGAGGAATAGTGGTTTTAATGAGGTATTACAAAACTACCTCATCATAAATTGCGAGCATTACTACGTTTATGATGATGTTACTTCATTCCCCTTTTTTTCTGTTGGTTATGACGGTTACGTTGCAACGAAAGCACAGAAACTTTTAACACTCAAATGATGTAGAACAAACCTACAGTATATACTCGTGTACAACAAGCACAAAAGGCTACTACCTAAATTGACAGTCAGTAAAGGACAGCGATTTCGGATGGATACAGTATCTGGTACCCACTACACGCCTCTGTACACTTCTCCCTAACCAACTGTACACCCACATTGCTGGGCAGAACGGTGCACCCACGACTCTGGACATCACCCAAGACACTAGTGAAGTCCGTACGCCTACAAATACATCTTATGCTTTATTATCTACTGTCTGAGATTCTTTCTTGGTATTCTTCTCCCTTTTAAGAATTTCATTCGCCCCTTTTCCTTTCACTCCCCTTCTCTCTGTTCACTTTCAAATCTTTTACAATCAATAAACTGTTGATCTATAGTCACCGATGGGTGTTGTCATCTGAATCAGCTAGTTCTGTTAGTTCATACATCGTATACTTCTATCAGGTCTATCCTCCTTAGTTACTATACTGCCCTCCCCAGCTAATTACTACCTTATATCACTCTCGTGAGATACTATCGTATACTCAGCGTACTTTCCTGACATCCGCTTCGTGATTATGAATTCTATGCACGACAGCTTGGCGTCTCTGATGATAATAAGGCCCTGTTCTTCTTGACAATCATGAAGGAGTCAGCACGAATGCATTTGTTCAACCAATGGAATACCGAAATTCCATTCAACGAAATCAAGGACCTCGGACGCGAGAGTATGACTCTGTGGATTTTCAAAAGGAGGTACAAGCAAGATTATAGAACTTAAATTTCGTAACATTCATGGCTGCTAATGAGATAACAGATGCTGAAATTGGCCTTTCTAAACTTTGCGTTTTCATCAACCGAATAAATCCCCAGTGTATCCCACTGCTCAGAAACAAAACGTATAAGTTGAAAGTATTTAGTTCGGTCGTTGCATCTTTTGAATGGGCTAAACTCCCGAGAAAAAATGAACTTACCGGCCACCTAACCTTCCAGTCTTTGAAACCGTCTCTAGCTCACTCCATCACTTTGGAAAAGAAAACTCATCCGCAACTGATCGACTACACCAAATGTCACTCTATTTGGTCAATGTGAAAATCAACCTAAATCTTGTTTCAACAACCGCTCGCGCACCTGTTTTACTTACCGAGACAGAAACGCCCCGCGTACCAATCTCAACAATACGACATCTGGTAGACGTTTCAATCAACGACAAAGACAAGCTTTCACCAGCTCAGTCTCATCAGAAACGTTCCAGAATCAACGCCCTTTACGTTTCAATACCCCACACCCAGCTAGACATCACTGTTACCGCTGCAGCGCATCCCCGTGGTCGCCATCACATCTACGCACTCCAGGTGCAATGAAAACGAATATAACGGCCATTTCGAAAATGGTGATAGTTCTATTTACATCCTAGCAGACATAACTAGCGGATTTGAAATTAACTCACACCTGAACCACGACGACACTGATGCGGACCATCGTCAATTAGAAGAAAAAGTAGACGACGACAACGTCACAACCTTCGCACCCGAAATCTCTTCGATAATTAATTCAGAAAGTGCTACTGACTTCGAGCTCGACGAAGAGAGGGGTGAAAACATAATATCATCTCACATGGTACATTTCACCTCACCTTCCCCGTTCCATATAGCACCTCCACAATCGCACCCAGATACGGCTTCGGACTCAGACACGCCCATCACAAAAAATAAGGAAATAATCCACCTGATCAACTGTGAAGCTATCAATACGTTTCAGGCATCTTCATACCTCTCACCTGATAACGTCCCTTCTTTCTGCGTAGATTCAGGCACCCCCAGGTCTGTGATCGACAAACCTGCTCAAATCCTTATCAACCGCTACTTCTCTTCAAATAGTCCATTGAAACCATCCTCATTCTCCTTCCGCTTTCGAAACGGAACCTACAAATCATTAGGGACTGTCGACTTCATTCTACCAGTACCCTCGCATATAAAAGACATTATGGTATGTTGTCGATGTTGATATACCACCCTTAATAGGACTCAACATCCTGGATGAACATCAATTGATGATCGACGACGTCCACAACCACCTTGCCAAGTTCCTCCAATTTATGCAGCACAAAGACATTTCTACATCGAGGTTCCGGCCCATCTTCCGCATTTCATCTACCCACCTCCATACCTTAATTAATCCCGACCAACTCTGCGATATATACTACACGGAAAAAGAACTTCGTAGCCTTCACCGCCACTTCTTTTAACAAATTCTTACCAAGATGTTTAACTTATTAAGAAGAACCAACCCCACCGATACCGAACCAGAAATGTTAAGGATTTTAAATGAAACCTCTGGCAGATTTGACTCCTTGCATAAAGTAACGAATGCCCCCTCCGTTTCAACGTCTCTTTTGGTTCGGCCTTTTGGTTCGGACTCGGCAAGGTTTAACTAGTGCTTTTTCATAGATGTATTCTTTCTAAGATTTAAAAATTCGCAGTCCCCCATCCTCCATGTGATTGATGAGGGAGCGCATTTTAGCGCCGCCGTTAAACTACAACAATCTGGAATGCATTAATAAAATTCTGGGCCTCTATCTATACGCATTCGCCAAATCGGATCATTGTAGACCAAGGTTCAAATTTTAGGGTACCCTTTAAAATAATTGCTGCACTACTTGGTATAGATGTTGAAAGGATCGGCATTGTAGCCCATAATGGCCATTCAATAGTTGAACGGTACCATGCACCGATCCGCTCAACTGTCAAAGAGTTACTAATGGAAAGCCCAAAAACGGAATTCAAAGTGGCATTAGCTCAAGCCGTCAAGGCTATGAATTATACTATAGGCCCTGAAGAGTTGTTTCCTTCATTACTCCCCTTCGGCGAGAGGCTACGAACTTGTCTCCCCACCGAATTCGGTGAAGACTCACTGCATACGAGCGTGCTAACCTAAAACAATTAGCTAGGAACTAGATGCGTCTCCATCTCGATAGAATGCGAGTAAAACTAGCACTAACCTTCAAAGTTCCTGCTTCTAATGATCACACTTTTGAACGCGACGATGACGTACTTATATGGCGTGAAAAAAGCCATTCAATCCGTCATGGCGCATATCTAGGTCCCTTTAAAGTGGACTCTTTTAATAGAACGTCCAAGATCGTTAATATCTTCAACCTGCCACATGGTGATTCAAGGCCGTTCTCCGTAACTCAATTAAAGTCATACATTCCACGCTACGATATTTCCAACTTGTTCTTCTTCGACGTACACGCATCTTTAGAACGCTTTACGGCACCATCATCTAATGATTACGTCTTCTTGAGTGAAATCATATCTCAAAAAGACGCTAAGAGTAAAACACCCGAAATGTTACAAGCTCGGCAGGATGAAGTCAAAAACCTGATTAAACCTGATACCTTTCGAGTCCTTCTGAAACAATATGTTCCGATTAACTCAAACGTTTTCCTGGTCTCTTTGTGCTTAGCCTGAATCAACTCTGGATGGTGTCATCAAGCACAAGGCTATATTCGTAAACGGAGGGAATAGGGATCGTCTGAAGGATTTTATGGTACACTAATCGCAGACACTACAGCCACACAATGCATACGGCTTCTTCTAGCTCTCACTTTTACTTTTGGCTTTGAGATTTGGGCCACTGGTGCTACTCAGGCGTACATACAATCAGCGACCCTAATCACACGTGATCTTTCCATCGATTCAGTGGTACCCGAATTGGAATTAAAGCTGGACTAGTTTGTCCATATCCTCCGAACGCTCTCTGGACTATCGGAATCTGGCGACCTTTGGTATGAAACACTAAACAACCACCATACTCATGATCTGGGCATACAACAATTGGACAGCGATCGCTCTTTTCACTACATGCTGCGCAACTCTATCCTGACCTGCATGTCTGGTACATATGTCTATGACCTACCGTGTGCTTAAACTCTTAATTTAAGTAATTATCCCGTACCATGGAGAATAAATTCGACATGAAACCTCCAGAACCGCTTCCTTGTCAGTTCTCAGGTTTTAGACTACAATTCAACGACACTACTACACTTAATCAAACGCAACGACATTATATGCCAAAACTTCAACATTTAGAAATAAATTGAACCTTCACTAACGTCCGCTCCATGTAAATCTTACTGGCTTGGCTTTCACACGCCATTTCAGACTGTTTATTAGATATATCCAGCATTGCGCAAGTAATCGAGACATCCTACATCAAACCACCATCATCGTACATATCTCAAAATGACAAAGTGACGTATTATGCAAAACGTTACGACAAATCAATTCTTTTCCCGTGTCTCATCATAAAAGATCTACATGTGACTGGATACTCCGATGCTTCCTTCGGCAACTACTCCGACTTGTCCTCTCCGCTTGGAATCATGATCATGCTCGGTGACTCAACAGACAACATCATACCAATCATATTCCGATCTTACAAATCGAATCGACTATGTCTATCGGCGATGGCATACTAATTGATCTCCTTCAGCGATCACATCATAATTATCACTTCTAACCAACCGCCAACTACCTCTTCATCTCTCTACTAATAGTAAGTCGCTCTTCGACATTATCAGTAAAGGCTCTAGGATAAGTGAAAAGCGATTGAGGTTGGATGTGGTCACTGCTCAACAAGTATTTGAAGTGGGAGAGATTTTTGACATAGGTTTAGTGCTCTCGGAAGCCAATATCGCAGACGGGCTGACCAAACCTATGTCTCAAACTTCGCTGCATAACATCTTTCAAACTAGTACACGCGTCCCGAACTTCACTCAGTGGATCGTTCGCCACGACTCAAACCCCTCCGCTACAACTTCAACATGTTCCCCTCTTCTGTTCTTTTCCTTTCTTCATCTATATGCTTAGCTCCTTATCTCTATTTATCCTTTTTCATTTCTTCATTCTACCCGAAGATCATACCCCTACCCTGATTCCATCGCCCCCTTTTATTCTGATTTATGAATCTTCTCTCTTCCTTACAATCACTACTTCGCAATCATCATGGTACTAATCCCCTCCTCTGCTTCATCCTTATACTTTTGAAGGTATGATTTATGTCATAACTTCTTCTAAAACTCTCTTCTTTCTTCATATTACTTCCCTCTCAAGTTTTTTGGTCTTTGCCCAGACGCTCTTTATTACATACTTATAATATACACTAAGACAAGCAAAGGGGGAACACCAATACTATTGGTATCATGGGGTAGTACCCCATGATTCTACATTCCTTTATGCATAACTTAGTACTACTATACTACCACCATGACCGTATCTTCATGACCACTATTCATCTCATGCTCATTATATTATCATAATAATACTTGTGGTAAATACAAATATCTCCTGTTTCTCAATTCATCTACTAATGGTAAATAATTTTTCCTTTACTAAGAGAGTAGTACTCCCTTCTCTAATATTTGATCTTGAACGATACGCTATATAGAATGTACTTTAATATACATCAAAAAAACTACAAATAAAACAAAAAAGGAAACCTTTGCCAATTCCAATTCCATATTATTTATGCATAAAATAGTATTAACTAATCACCATCATGATCTTATCTTAACGTACATCATTCACCTCCCGTTCCGAGCAGATAATTGTTGATAATATAGGAGTCCTCTATTATCAAGTATAACATATAGCATATACAAACCTCTGCTCCCAGTGGATATCACAATTTTCATATAATGGCATTATTTCAATTACACATTTTGATACATACATTATCAATAAATGGTAACTATTATGTATTACGAATTCATCTCCTGCTCAAAATCTTCTTTGATACATACGTTGCTAATAAATGGTAAATATTATATATATATTACGAATTCATCTCCTGCTCAAAATCTTCTTCGATACATACATTGCTAATAAATGGTAAATATTATATATATATTACAACTTCATCTCCTGCTCAAATCTCGTTCGATACATTTGTTAAAAATTGTGGAAACACAAACCATAACATCATTTCCTGTCGTATTATCATTTTGAACATATACTGGGTAAATACATTCAAGCCAATCATACAACATCAAGACGCTCATCACACGAATAGGGGGACTGTGTCACTAACATACAGTAGATACACGTGTATAATAAGCCCATAGGCTACTGCCAAAATTGACAGTCATTCAAGGACAGAGATGATCGGATCGATAAATTATCTGATACCCACTACACGCTACTGTACACTCCTTCCTAACCAACTGTACACCCATCGCTGGGCAGCACCCAAGACACTAGTGAAATCCGTACGCCTACATATCCAGCTTAATATTTATTATCTACTTTCTGGGATTCGTTCTTGACATTCTTCTCCCCTTTAAGGATTACATTCTCCCCTTTGTCTTTCACTCCCCTTCTCTCTCTTCACTTCCAAAACCAACTGCAATCGATAAAGTGTTGACCTTTAGTTAGCGACGGGTGTTGTAATCTTAGTCACTTAGTCCTGTTAGTTCATAAGAATAATACCTGCTATCAGACCTATCCTCCTTAGTTACGATACTGCTCTCCCAGCACATTACTGCCTTATCTCACTCTCCTGTAATACTATCCTATACTCAGCGTTCTTTCCTGGCACATAGTCTACGCTACACACTCCATAAAGCTCACATGTTGTGACAGGATACCCCAGGTGTTGATTGTACATCATCTAAGCTCTAGCCGGTAGTCGTCTTGGATACAGTTGGACAAATTAGCAGTGTGACGGAGGTGTTGTAATGGAACTTCAAGGACTTAAAACTGACGTGTACACGGAACGACTTCGTCCGTGCGCTTAAAGTGAGACAAGCACAGATCTTACTGTTATACATTTCTTCTACTCATTTATTAAATTTCAAGATTTTGTTGGCTTGTGGCAGGCAGGTTGGCTCATACTTTGATTGTTTAATTCTAAGCTTGACTAAATGCATATCCTCCTAAATTCATTCTTCTTCAACTGATCGGACAATCACATCGACAGCCTTCGATTGTTCATTTTCTGCTGCCTTCATCTCAATTGCATAAATTTCTAGACGTTTTTGTTCAATTTTCAAAATAAGTTTGTTTGTCTCAAATAATTTAATGAATCTATCATTTTCAGCTTTTATTCTCTCTTTCTCAAGATCTACGTGTTCCTTCTGTAATTTCACTTTCTCTTTGGTGTAGTTTTTCCTCTCCACCAGCTTTATCTGAAGCGAAATTTGCGATACCTTTTACTGTTCGGTTCTCGTAGTAGTAGTTTCTGTTGGTTTATTTTTGATGTTCCTGTTGAAGTTGTAGTTGTTGTAGTTTCCGTGGTTGTTGATTTGGATGTTTACCTGGATTCAGGTGTGCTACATCCCAGTGAGGCTACAGGCGTCACTGTTCCACTCTATCTGCCGTTGTCACTCACGGGCGGTGCGGAGGGTGACGCCCCGTCCCCCTCCGTTGATACGACAGTGGAAAGGGACAAAAATGCTACGTTGGCAATTTCATTTCCGTGGGTGGGGCTAGGAATTGGATGCAGTGATGTACAGAAATGAAATTTTTTCACACCGGCGGCTGAACGTAGAAAAATTGTTTTCTTTCATTTTGCATGGCGAGCACGCTATTCCGAGTCTCAATGCAAAAAACGGGCCCAAATTTCCTGAATTTTAACTAGACCTTACGCTTCATGGGCTTTGTGCCATTTCATCGTTTTTCATGGCAGTCAAGAACTGTGCAGAGACAAGTGAATATAGTGTATTGTACAACTAATTGTACACTAGTCCTGCTGTACCCATAACTTTCGAAAGACAACAAGAGACAGTAAACTATGTCTTTTTTAAATAAAATAATGAAGATGCTTAAAATTTTATTGGAAAAAGTGTATTGCAAAACATTGAAAACGTTTACAATTATCTACAATTATGAAATATCGCTAAAATTTCAATGAAAATAAGCGATTAATAACGCCGGTGGGCGCTCCATCTGCACAATTTTCTTGAATTGTAAAACACTGAAAATTACTACAATTAACTGCATTTATTAATTATCTCATCTGCGCGCTTTTCTTGAATTGTAAAACATTTAAAATTACTTCAATTAACTGCAGTTATTAATTATCTGTTAAATTTTATTCAAAAATAGTAATCACGCGGCGGCGTTCGTTCGCTTTTTAATTTTTATCGCTGGTTCCACTCTTCATCCATCTCCCATCAAACACCAACTTCTCCACCTCTTCCCGCCGGAACCAGATTCACCAAGCAGCGCCGGGTCCGCAGACCACCACCGGAACTACATTCCACCATAGGAAATGACGAATACTAGTAGTGACGGTGAATGCGAGGAAGCCATTAGTCCGTCAGCCTCCAGCCTCCATGTGTGTCATTGGAAGGAGTTATACATGAAATGATTCTCTTCCAACGTACCATCAATGGAGGAGTTCAGTGCATTTTTCAATGAAGCGCTTGGACGATCATGTGACATTGATCGGGACTACGAACAACTCGGACTGAATGATTTTATGATTATAAATCGAAATGTGTTCTCAGCAATTGGACACTTGGTTGGCAATTAAACTGCTCACGTTTCTGATGGAATTCTTAGCTTTTATGCTACATGATACCGCTGCAATAGATCAAAACCAACATACAATTTCGTTACCCCTGCTGCAACTATTAGTCCTAACTGAAATGACTGTCGAAAAACTAATGTGACCGATCCTATGACTCTTGAACTGGTGTACTACATACTAGATGTAGACATGATACGTAATGAGTGCCACAAGTTGAAGCAAGTCTTACAGATTCATGACTAAAACTTCAATGCATTGAGAAGCAGTGGACGTTCACTGATCACACTAATTTGGAGTAAGCGGCACCAGCTTCCAACTTTTGAAACAGAAGTCTCGGAGTCGCCTGTAGATGCACAATCGCATTTTCTAGAACAGCTGTCACCCGTGGAGTCATACAGATATGTAAAAATAGCAGGACAGTAACAAGAAGGGTGTATGAGTGCTGTCAAGCAGCGCGGTGAGATATTATGGATGAAGAAGATGGGAAAATGACTCGTGTGAAAGATAGGAAGAGATTGTTCAACTATCGCGGGAGTGTCGTCTTGTCTTACAAAAATTCCAAAATGTATATCAGGATCAGGCACGACTTGCACCATGACGGCATTTAAATATATAAGGGACTATCCGTTGAGTACAAAACACGAATATGCGAATTGGCTTCGTGTGGGATGGCTCCATTTCAAGTTTTATCTGTTTTGAGGTCAGAATTTACCAGAATTTTTGTATATAACGACGTCTACAATGCCTGGAGCGAAGCTATGCATGCAAACTTTCGTCTCGATCCCGATCCAATTTTTTCTCTTAAAAAGTACCTTATTGAAAGTGATAATGTACGTCCACTGTGCGAACAAATTAATCCAACCGGAATTGGTTTTATAACAAAAATAGATGTCGATATTATGCAGCGATGGTGAATTGGTGAAGTTTTAATTGACTCCGCGTTTAAAACAAAAAAGCAAAAGATGGAGCTATTCGCTGTTATAGTCTCATACATGGGCGTAGGGTTCCCAATAGCGTACTTTCTATCAGACGCGGGTACTGAAAACGGATTAAAGCACAGGGAAGAATACTTAAAGTTCTTCCTTCAACACGTACGAAACCAGTTTAATTCCTTGTACCCACACCTCTTTTTTACGGGCAAAGAATAAGCACAAATGAAAGCAATTAATGCTGTGTTTAAGATTAATCCTTCGCTTTGCCTCTGGCATATGAAAAGAGCTATCAAATGGAAAATTGGAGATGAGAGACGTAGGAAACATTGTTGGTTAGAAGTGAAGGATGAGACAGACCTTTTTCCATTATTGATGCTCACTGCTTTCGAAGTACTGTATGTATAAGTTTCACTGATAGTGAGCTTCATAAAATAGCAGTGGAAGAGGTTGAAGTATTTTTTGCAGAAAGAACAGAGACAACAATTTATCGTTACATTACGACAAATTGGTACGATGATGTAAATTGGAATCTATGGGGAAGACGCCACCCTACAAAAGTTGCCATAACCAGAACAACGATGAAAGTTGAGGCACATTGGTCAGTTTTGAAGCGAATATTTTTCCTCCAATTTAATCGACCACGTGTGAATTTACTCGTTCATATTATAGCTACAAGGTTTCTTCCTAAGATTCAAAATGATTTCCATGCTCTCGACCTCAGTTTAAAGAAACCATTTTGATGGAAGGAATTTGTTCAGTCTTGGAAGAAATGCCAGGATACACCAATTGTAGGCTCGTATGTTACTAATAACATAATTTTCACATGTACCTGCCCGGTAAGACAGAGGGCGCAGTTCTTCTTATGCAAGCATTTGGTACAGAACAAAGGATGTCCACATTACAAAGATGTCACTATCAACAGGATGTAGCCTTTTCTTGTGATTGAAGAGGTTCCATCA
>JAULBU010049804.1:0-32713 GCA_032358235.1 Odonthalia washingtoniensis | reverse complement strand
CAATCATCTTATTAATAGTAAGATTTATTCATTACATGCCAATAGATACTACCTCTGTAAATACCATCATACATATGAATATCGTGTTCACTTTCGTTCCTGGTCCTGAAGGATTCTAGATGTTATATCATGGAAAATTTTCAAACATAATACCCATCCAACAAACAACTTGCAGTCAAATTCCTTGTCTCTCAAAATCGTTATGATTTATTCGACTGGTTCCGTACTACAGAAACCCTCCAAGAGCGCAGCGACACTGCAATAGATCGAACCAATAACTCCGCTCGTACAGAGTACAATTTCAATGATGAATCCTCGTTTTCGTATGATCTCGACACGCCGTCATCTTGGATAATCATTTTCCGTTTTGCGCAATGGATACTGATAGTAAAAACAATGAAATGGTCGCTTAAAATATGGGCTTCAAGTGCCAATGAGAAGAGTGTTTTAAGCCCAATTATTGTGGAATTGAGAACGAAAGGTCAATTGACTGGGAACAGTTGCGGACGACGAAAAATTTAGGATTCCTGATTACTGAACTTTAGTTGTATATTTGCAGCAACATTATTTGCGTACTAAATTGATTAAAAATAATCTTTTTATATATTTGCAACTCGAATCTATATTCTAATTATTTCAATTAATGCACATTGGCAGATGGAATGGAATGAATTTCAAAGATTTTCGGACACAGTTAACCCTATCTATGCATGCTATAATCCAGTAATATGATCATATTACAGTATGATATGAAAAATCAACAATAAGTATCCGATTTCGTACGTGTGAATCTTTCCCTTTCCTTTCCGTTAAATTTTGGTAATAATACTCTAAATTTCCACCGATTCTATGCTGTCATGTCCCAATTTTTACTAATGTTTACTGCTGTAGTAGCTTCATTTTCCTTTTATTCGCAACTTTTGGAGCAGAATTCACACTAGGGAGTCGGAACGGTTTCCCCCCTGTTTACTCATGAATGAAGGAACCGTTCAAACTTTCGGACAATGGAATATGTGAGTCGTCTGAGCTCACATGTGATGAACTAACAATTCAACCATGGCAGTACAACATGTCTAGCCTACGACGCGTTTCAGGTATGTTTAGCTTTCTCCTTTTTTTTAATTTCATCATTGACGAAACATTCCTCCTGTTTTGATCATCACCTTATTCCCTTTCCTAACCCTCCTTTCTTTTATTGCGAAACAGTATCATGCGATAATTTACGACTTCGATCTCCGCATCCGATACTATCGGTTCAAACCCCATAATTCATGAAAAATTGAAAGACGTTGTACGAGGTATGTTCATTTCATTTCTTCTATTTAAAACCGCTATCAACACTGAATGCTATTATAAATTTCCTAATCACTTCGCACTTTATATTTCGTACAATCATATTGCCTAGGTTCATAACATCGAGACATGATGTTACGATCTCAAGTTTTATTGTATAACAACCGAATATTTCATTTATGGTACCCGTACCTGGTGTGCGTAATATGTCTTTGGTAACTAGAATTTTCAATTTTGTTCTTGTTGCTTACTTCACTATTTGTAGTACTAACGAAGGAACATTTTTCTTTTTCTTTTGTTTCTGAAATGTGATATGCGGTATGTAACATTTTTAATTTCGGTCTTCTCACCTACCTTACTACTTTTAGTCTGACGCAGAGAGCATTTTTCTTTTCCCTTTAGATTGATTGAAATAACATATTTACTGTTGAACAGTTCCTTTCATTTTCTACCTTACTAAACTATTCTCTACACATTTTATCATATTGTTTTGCGCATATATTTTTTTTGCATATAACGATATGGTATATAATTATATGCCTATTTCTTTATCATTATATGTATGCATATGAATGCATAAATTAATAAATATTTCTCCTTTTTATAGCATATACAATGTACTAGAAATTTTCCATATTGCACCTGTTCCCAGTTTCAAACCTATATTACATCCACAACATCTTCGATTTGCGCAGATTCCTATGCAGCTAAACTACCCGTCTCTACATAATTTGCAGATTTTGGGCAAGTTTGCATAGAACGTTCTGCACGTCTTGCAGATAACATTTCATTTTACATTCATAAAACTACAGTGTATGAATGTACAAGTCACTGAAATCATTCACGTAACTACTGTATCCGGAGATTCTTGATTGACAAATCATTCACTGTTGTACATAAAATGTAGGCCCATTGTGTAATACACATACAAGTTACTTCTTATTTTTAATAAACTGTGTAATGGTGTACTGCACAATTCTTCATGTTACGTATGATTCATATGATGGTATAGTGCACGTTCATTCATTTTTGAAGATATGTTTTAAGTTACTCTACACTGTATTCCAAGGAAAGGAACCGTGCAGAGTAGAGAAACTACAGTAAACTTCACTTACTGCAGTATGCAAACCACGTAAACTACATTATCACAAACAATCAACAGATTCTGGTCCATGCTACATTCACAATACTGAGAATTCAGTAGTTATTTTCTAGTTGAACTGCCTTTTCTTCCGTACACCACAGTTTCAGGTCCTAATTCCTCTATTCAATACATACGAATTCCAATGGAATCGTGAATTTTTCATCCATTCCGAAACTGCGGTGCATGGAAGTCAAAATTATTTTCCGAAGACACTGACGAGGAAAACGACAATGTACAAATTAATTGTATTTCTTCTATTCCAATAAAATCTATAAACATTATACGAGTATTATGTGCCGCTGGTATTCTAGATACATGTTTTAACAATATAATATTGACATCTTTACCTAATCATAAGCAGATGTTTACAAAAAATGTGTTTGGTGCAGATATCTCGGCACGGTTTCGAACCAAGCCGAGGTGAGTCACCAAAATTATTGAACATGTAGCTTAATGTTGTTCCAGGCTGTTTAGATGTTTAACAGAAAATCTATCTTGAAGTTATTGTATTCTGAACTTCCATTTGGAATTGAAAAAAAAACAAAATTATAATGCAAGTTTTGGTCCATTTTTAATTTCAGATGGAAATTTGGAATATAGAAAATCGTGATGATATCGAAGTAATATTTTATATTGTTAAAATAGATTTATTTCTCCATATTCTTCTCTATTACAGATAAATATGCAGTGGTACATGTAGAACGTACCGAATAAGATATATAGTTTCTGATAAATTCATCACTTCATATTTCCAAGAACCACACATCTATAAATGACACATGGAAAAGGAGATCCAACTACGTAATATTTCAAATTGAAGAACCATGCAACAGTTGCATTGTTATTCTCCATGCTTTAGCTAATAGTACGGTATGATGTTTGAACATACATCACGTTTGAACGTATTGCCTTTGTACATGTATCTTTTTATAACATCACCTGATGTTCATATTAAAATTGGACTTACAGTGTTTCCTTGACGATGCAGGCATTTATTGAAAAATGAAGACATATGAAATATGAAGTAAGCGCACAACATACAAATAGGTAGTATACCGATATTAGGGCGTGAATAAGTATCATAGTTTAGTAAACCTTCCAACTTTTCAATGTACAAACCGAAGATATACTAAATCCTTTACAACCCAGATTATCATAAAAAGACATAAGCGATCCTGTATGTACTCCGTAACATGTAATCAAACAAAACGCCGAGGGACGAATTCGCATGCAGGGGACAATATTTATGGCAGCTTTATAGATAAATATGTAATAATTCATGGTAAAGGTACATCCGTGCCCAATATACTGGACAGTTTGGATGGCTTATGTACAATAAATAAAGTACAAGAATTTTTGTATTCAATTCAAGAATATGGGCCCACATACAACAACTACATGGAGCCCCATCAACAACAATATGAAGATGAATTAAGTACAATGTCTGAGAAAATTCTATCGTTCATAGATGTTATTGGTTTGAAGCACGGGCCCATGTTTTTCTCTTTGCTTTTTGATGATAGTTTTGACATAAAATTGTTCAGCAACAAACTGTCTAGACTAAACCTGTGCCGATAAGTGTGCAACAATGACATCTACACGCATTCAAAAGATGATGGGGTCACCAAAGTGGAAATTCCAACTACAGAAAAGTCGGAAATTGAACAGTCTTAAATTTATTTAAATAGCACTGCTGATTTAATACGTAATCAAATAGCTTAGTTTCCGTCTATCATGTAACCTTTCGTCTATTAACAACTATTTGCAGCAGGATTTCACCTCCAATGGAAACAAAAACAACACAAGTTTTATATAACAGAGTGAGAGAAGGTATATGCGGATCAAGTGATATAAACCTTTTAATGGAATGACTATAGAACATGTCGAACCAAGGATGGTACATCATTTGTAGATTTCATACAGATATATATAGATATAACTGCTACAACGTTGAAAACAAACCCACCCGTCGCATATCTAATACACGTCACGTTACTTAACTTTTCAAATAATTTTCTTAAGTACCTTATTGATCATGGTCATACATTGGTTGGTTTCCGCCCAGTTGGTTTCCAGAAAATGGATTCAAAATAAAACGAAGACTGCTAGATTGACTGGAAATAAATGTATTGTCGTGTACAGGTTACAGACAACATCCCATTAACGTCTTTTTAGACTGGTCGCAATAAAAATGACCTCGCTTCATCAAGTTATGACCATGGCCCTACAACCATTGTTAGAAAAATCAAATTCGGGATTCACAGTAATACACAGGAAAATATTTCGATGGCAGCTATTCCCGTTAATCTTCTCGTATTGATGCAATATACTGAAAGCCAATGATATGTCTGGTTTTCGACACAATTTAACTACTACAAGACCTTTTGTTCGTTGCATGGCTACAACAGCAGATAATAAAATGTTAAAGGTCTCTCCATTTAGAACAAAGTAATCCATTATGCTTAGAAAGAAATAGGTGTCTCTTGTACATATTGAAAATTCTCCTGAGACTAATAGACATGATCGAAAAGATATTCTGGAGCAGGATGCAGAATTCCTTCATGATATATCAATGGCATCATGGTCGAAAATATGGGAGAACGTATCTATTTTATACCCATGACTGCTTTGCCCTATATTTTTTAACTCATTCGCATATGAACCATTAAGCAACCTTCATTTCGAAATCTCGAAGTTAATCAAGACAGGCACGATTAATTATATATTCAGTCCCCAAAACACCAATCCAGTGAATCCATTACGTCTTCCAAACACCTTCCAATCGATTCGTACAAAACTGTTACGAACATGCAACTCTACTTTAGCAGCAATTGAGGCCCATTTTGTGCTTCCTGGTTAACATATAGATTTTCTACCAAAGAAAAATGAAAGACGTTGAATGTACTGTTTATAACAAATTACTTAAGGGGGATGTTGAAAGGGAAACACTACAGAAATATTGACATGGTATTACCCTTGTTGCAGATTTCAAATATAATATCACAGGATTTAAAGATTAAGCAGCACACAAACACAGATAACTACTAATTACTCAGATATCATGTTATACCTACTATATGCTCTTAAAAGAGACGGATCGTCACAATACTAAATCATTAACAATGGTACAAGAATAAGGCATATACAAGAACTTATCATATCTACATTTTGTCCCCATCGTGACAAGGGTATGTATATATATATATATATATATATATATTGAAGTTTCATCTTCTCGATCAATTCGTAGAAGTTATTCAAACAATGGGTAACATGGCTATGCTGGATGCCTCTCCATATGAACATTTTAATGTGTTTAAAAAACAGTCTTACATTTCGACTTCGATACGTATTGCAACAAGTATGGATGAAACTGTAACCAACATAGTTCCAACATTGCGGAAGCTCAGAAACAATTATGATCCGCTACGACACATTAAATATGAACAATCACCAACCATTCCGAACTCGCAAACTCATCTCGTCCTGGACAGAGAATCCCTAACATTGCAACAATTCCATTCTGTTCTAATAGAAAATTTCTCCACCATAAAACCCACATCGAAAAAGTTACAACCTTTTATAAAATATTTACCCACCTATGGCCTCGCATTTTTCGTTTCTCTTGTTAGAAATATTTTTGGGAAGTCACAGCAGTTGCCACCGGATACGTACATCTCATTGAAATTAGTCAAATGTGGATTCATATACGGGAGTTATAGTTCGACACTTAATGACGGCGATGAAAGAGAAAATTTCGTCAGGTACAACCCTGTTCCTGTCAATGATAAACAGAAATAGATTGTGTTCTCCGCGACATAATTTGGACCTAGTTAGAAGAAACTAAATAGTTTCGTATTAATCAATGGTTCTGAAAAATGTAACGAACAATTCAACGTTGCAAAAGTTTTACTACTATTCCATCTAAAATTACCATGGGAAAACTTTGTCAGACAATATGCATTTGTGCAGTATTCGGAATGTACTAAACCACTAAACGGTGCTGCCGAAAAGTTTAATTATGCATGTCTCCAATGGACCACTGAAGTTGAAATCAATTATACCTTGAAACATATTGAAGAAAATCATATTGAAGGAATTACTGAAACTGGAGCATGATTCAACATCCTACCATTCGACACAATAAAATCATTAATCCACGTCTTACGCTCAAATTTTGGAATTGCACTATTAACGGAACAAATACCCTGACCATACCATCGTTTCTAAATTAACCGTTTCTGCAGAGAAGCAACTGGATTCACAAATCAAAATGCAACATGTTAGATATAACCGTGAACAAAATAGTCTTTTATATCCAACAAAACGCAAGAATCCAGTCACATTGAATAATTTCATCAATTTCATATACCGAAATAAATGAAAACATAAACCTAATTCATGCTAAAAGTTATGTGTCCTATTACCCCTTCGGATATTAAGGAACAGTATTATCCTCATTACTATATGTCTTCCAAGGATTCTTCACTTCTGTCCAGTTGTTATCTATCTCGACTGAGTCACAATCTTGAATAATGCCGAAATAATTTCCAATGTACCGTTGAAACCATTCCGCTCTAACGAAAATAAAATGGCGCAGTGGACTTGAGTGCGTTACAATTAAGGTAGCTTCACGTTCCATCTCCATTACTTCCCCTTTCTCGTTTACTTTAAGACATTGCGGTATCTTCAATTATTCCCTATACCATTCATCCACAGACTTTATGATACAACCAATTAGTTTTTAAGTAGCCAGTTTCAAGCTGGAACTATACAGAATGTTGAACTCATTTTTTTTCCAACACCGTTTTTCAATTGGACTGTGAGAAGCCCAACATTTGTTATAATTCAAGCATCCAACCTCACAATGCTTGAAATGGTACCATCAACTGTATTGTCATAATCTATTCTGGGAATTTAACCAAGAAATGTATACAATATGGATGTACTAGGTGCATTCTTGAACAAATTAAACCAATCTTTGTCGGCATCATCTTGAACAGGAACGGTTCCTTGTAACCTATCAAAACTATCGTCATCACTATTTTGTGATTCGATTCTCTCTTCTTCGATTTCGAGGCAACCTTATAGATCCTTGTTACATTCTGAACCAGTTATTACGATCTGGTCCATCTTTTTAATGCGCCATTATGTCATGTCCTTCACATTTTCCAGATTTCTATGTAACACCTTCCCTTTTATAACTTTAATCTCAATTTTCTTTCTTTCAGCAGCTCCTGTTCTTTCAAATGGTGTCTTGAAAGAAGGCATGTATAACCCAGTTGTTCATAGAATAGACCTTTCGCCATACATTTCCTAGTACTGCATGTATCTGAAAGGAGCTTCCTCCCACGAGTTGCCAACATAACAATATTTCTAATCACTTCAACGGCATCATTCCTTCTGTCCTCAGCTGTGAACATTTCCATGTTTCGGTCATCATTTAATTCTTGTCTGACGATATATCGTTGTATATCGTTCTTTTCATTCATAGACGGTATATATTTACACTGTCAGCACACAAAAACAGAGTAGAAGGTGCATGTACAAACATGGTTCTATCTTGATATAACATTTTCGGCAACAATATCTTCGAAATTAGTCCTGTTCCTTTCAACGTTCTCCTGGAACAGTACAAACTCATATGTTTCGGCAATAACACGTTGTTGGAACAACTTATCAGTCGCATCAGTTAGGCTGCGATACTTCTTAGGGATGGCTCTCGATATTCTGCCAGAGATCTTTCCACGCCCGTTCTTTCCAACCCATACTTGTTTCGATATCTGAGAATTGAGCTTTACTAGACCATTGTTCTTCAATTTTAAATTTTCATTCTCACCGCTTACCTTTTGTACTCTATCTTGCAGCTCGTTTATAGAAATATCGTTGCTCATAGCCTCCTCTTCTGCTTCATTGACCAGCTGCTTACACATGTTCAACGATTTAAATATACGCTCCTTATGACCCTTCACTGTTGAAAATCTAACTTACCCTTTTATCATACGAGAAGTTTCAGTCCTTGGGACTTTTTTATACTATCATTAATCTCTCAACATTTGGATTATAGCATTGAGAATATTTCTTGTTATCAAGAGATAAATAATAATGCACTATCTAACTAAAGATGGACACGAAATAATATCGTCTCCATCCACATTAACAGTACAGTTAATCTAATCCTTACTGTAAAGGAGATATAAAATTTTAACGGCATTAATTATTTTCCTCTTTTCTTTTCAACATTCGTTACTGCCAGTTCCACGATTAGACTATTGTAGCGGTTTGCACTAAATCCGTTGATTAAGACAGGCGCATTGGTTTCTGGCGGCTCTTCATTGCCACCATCACTGGAAAATACGGAGTTTTAAACATCTACACAACCAGAGCTCTTCTGGAATCGACCAGTATGTTCCAGCAAACCACTATAAACCAAATTACGGTAAGCAACAGCGTTGTTGTTCTTTGTAGCCGAACTCTGGATAGAACCTTGTATACACTACCACTTCCTCTTTTTCTGCTATGTCCTGTTCGTGAAATATCTCCACCACGCGCTCAAAGTTCTCCAGATAATCGACGACCAATCCTTTGCTGTTTACTGGATGGAGGGTGGCCCATTACTGCGCCTCCCCTGCTTCCATCACTGCTGTTTCTTACCAACCCTGGCCGTTTTAGTGGCAGGGTTTTCGAATGATAGGTAAGGTATTTTGTCATTGCTCGTGACTAAGTTAATTTGAATCGACTGTGTGGTGGTAACGTATTAATAACTTGCTTCGAAACGAAATTATGACGGAACTATAAATTTCGGAACAATAGGAGCTGTTTATATTTAGTAACAATACTGCGTTGTGGTTTCAATTTCAATTTGATAGTTTGGTCTCCATTTCCGGATCTGAAATTGTAAAGGTACGAATATAAAAGTTTTCCGTCCATACTCCTCCCTGTGTTTGAAAATTCCATAATATGATTAAAATTTAATAAACTTTTGACAATATTAGGATCACTTTTATTTGATTTTCAACGAAAGTGTCACACATTATATGTTATGAAACAGTATAAAAATACCGTATGCCAAAATTCCATCTGGAATCTAGCGAAAAACGCCAAAAATTAAAAAGGTTTTTAAATTTTTGCCATTTTTATAATTCCATATGGAATTTTGGTATACAGAAAAAAAAAATTATTTCCATTTCACCACCAGGAATGTTACACTATATCAGTACTTGCATATATAGATATATATATACCCAAGAAGGTAGACGAATTTATGTAGATAAATACATGTATATATTTATATACGCATATATGTATATATGAATATATGCATATATGCATATATACATGTTGGTATATACATACATATTTAGACATCAATTGATATCTGAACAAGCTTCAGAAATTTCCTTCATTATTTTACCAAAACCAGACAACATCATATACTTTGGCATCACTTCAATACAATATGAAGACAATAAAAACATAAACGCAATGGACGTAATAGAGAAAAATAGAACGCAACAAAATTATCCTAAAGAAATGACATTCGGGTCAGCAAAAACAGACTCAGAACTATAGATGTTGTAGGTTGATTACAAATTACATGTAATATTGCAATTTCTGTAAATTACAGGTTGTTTACATTGCCCTTTCGTAATTTACACATCCAACATTGCGAAATTGTATTACTGTAAGCACGATTTCAAAATTTTCAAAATTTCAAATTATTTTTCAAAATTATAAAGCAAGTTGTGGTTTTAGTGGTTTGAAATTTGAAATTCAAATTTTAATTTGCAACCAAACATTTAACAAGTTGGCATTTTGGACAAATGCCAAGACTAGTTTCCCAGATTGGAGTGCCATATTTAAAAAAAAGTTCTATTTAATGTATGAAGAGTTTTTATTATCCATCAATTCGGTGGTTGTGAGATTCTTGCAGTCCATACATAACTCAGAATGGAGGACAACAGCAGCCCAGAACACCCCATTGATCAATTATGCGATCAAGTATTAGGTACGGAAGAATCAGATGGCCAAAATATTACAGCCGCAAATACGAGACCTTATGTATCTCAAGATGAAGAAAGCGGTACACCGATAGAGTATAACATTAACCAATCACGTGATCAACTAACTACAACTTCCTTGAAACGAGGCGGCTGTAAATCAAACGGCGCCGCGGACTATCCAATATTTGATCCCGTTCATAACAGCGGTTGGAAGAGAGCTCGCTATATGTGCTGTTCTGAATCATGTGCAGTGTATCTTGGAATTCTACTCGTTCACTACACCATTTTATTTAATGTGATCGTTATAGATCGAAACAGCATGCCGCTTTTGAGCGCCTACTGGCCATGAACGTTAGCGATAATGTGGCTGCCGCGGAAGTATCGAGGGTATCTCGCGAAGTTCTTAAATCGAATGAAGGGTAAATTGATGGTAGTTCTAGGAAAACATCATCTGAGCGATACTCCCCTACTGATAGAATTCATCGATATTTTTCTGTTGTGTCTGAGAAGAAGAAAAAATATTTGGATAAGGCTTCGTCTGACGCCATCATTGAAGGTGGAAGCCCGTTCAAACTTGGAAATGGGAAACTATTTTACAGTTTTTGGAAAGTTTCCTTTGGTAGATCATGGCTTCCGCCTCACCGTGAGGGAATAGCGGGGCCTCTGCTTAAAGAAAGTTTTGAAAAGAAAAAAAGAGGTTTCGGCGTACTTAACCTTGTTCCTGCTCTTTGCATGGCCGTCGATGGGTTTACTGACGTAAATTCCAAGTCTTTGTTCAATTTTATGTCTGGTACACCCCTACTTTTTGTGATTCATATATTTCGTCTAAACGGAACAAAATATACGTCGGTAAATTTAGATAACCAGATTTCTACAGCACTGGAAGCTCCATTGCATGAGATGGATTTTAGAAGAAAGGTTTTGGGATTTTGTAGTGATTCCCCAAACGTGATGACGAGGACCAGAAAATTTCTATCTGGAGAGGTCGACACTGGTTCGAATTGTGTAGTGTTTTCACATGGGTGCTGTTGGCACGCACTATCCAATTTAGCGAAAGATATTTGTGCAGTAAAAGAGGTGAAAGACTTTTTGATGAAGACCGTCAAAGTAGCACAATTGTTTCGAAACACACACGTGGAAAATAATTTATAAATTCAGGCAAGAAGGGGTATGGAAAATTCACCACCGACTATGAAGTCGTATTCTAGAACTAGCTGGAATGGGGTTGCTGTTATTTTCAATTCCGTGTTTCGGAACGAAGATTTGGTAACTTCAATACTTATTTTGCAAAAGGTGTCACGGAACTGCAATAGAGTACTGGACTTGAGTCCCAAATCAAAAGTAGGTGCAGTTGTTGAATTTGCGCTAGATGGTGAGTATTGGGTAGGTCTGGAATCTTATACGACGTTGTTCAACCTGATTAATTACTTGGTCACATTCCTAGAGGTTACTCGCTCCCATTATCCTGGATTATGTTGTCATTCTCCGTCTTAAACGACGACGTGAAGTATTTGAAAATTTCACCTTCTTTGGCAGAATAGTTTAGACAGTTCTGTGTGAAGGGATTTAAGATGATCCGATCTACTATACACGCCCTATCCGTAGTTTTAGATACTATGATACCGAAAGATCGGTGGGATCCGATGTTAACGCTATATGATGATGGATAATTTGTGTCTGAGTCACGAATGGCGTTTTCTAAGATTTGCGACTGGTACGGATGGGATGCAGATATAAAAAGTAATACTATACCTCATCTTCAGATGCTACTCGCTGGTCTTGGTCCAAATATTAATCGAGGTAGTGTACAGTCACAGGCATACCATCCGCAATTGTTGTGGTCGATATATGGGAAGTGTACGTCTCAAACAATAAGCAGTGCGGCGATGGAAATGTTTTGTCTTTTTCCGATTTCGGCTGGTAACGAACGTTCATTCAAGGTTCGATCAAGATTTCAATGTAAGCAGCGCAATCTACTCGGTTAGGAACGTTCGTACAAGCAGTCGTTTTTCGTGTACAACAGCCGTAAACTGGAAAGAGTAAATCTCGTTCTAAATGCGCCGCTAACAACAAAACTGGGCAACTGTTATAAAAATGGGATGAACAGAAAAGATTGAGGAGTGATTTTGGATTCGTTGGGGATGAACTGCACGAATTATAGTCACTCGTGGATGGATCTTGACGAATCTGATGGTTTGAATGTCGTTTGCAACATTGTTGGTCAGGAAATAGAGGCAAGATTTGAAGCTCTGATTAGTAATGATTGATAAACTTTTCATCGGTCTTACAGCTGAAAATTTGGCCAGGTGTGTAATATTACATTTAATATGACATGTCAATTTCAAGTGAATTACATTCCGTCGTTGCAATTTGCAATTTACACATCTACAGTCAGAACCTCCTACTAGTTTGATCACCAAACTGCCACTACTGGAATCCCCGTCATCTGAATCACAATTCGAATTTATCTGAGAGTTGTCTTGAGAGATACTTCTTGAAGCTGGGTCTTCTCCATCTTTCCTGAACCTTCCACTATAAACATAATACACAGAGTATCTCACCTGAACTTCATCCGGAATCAAGTACATATGGTATCGAAGTGCACGATTTCCTCTCCATCTAAAGCCGGCATATTGAAAGTACCCATATCCCACTAAAACGGAGTACGGAGGGATAGTTGTTTCTTTCAAGACCAATCCAGATGTTATTGTTTTCCATTATTTATCTTCATAATGAACGTAACGATGAGAACCTACAGTTGTCCGAATATATGTTTCTTTTTGAGCTGGTGCAATCAGAAAAAGACCTGGGTAACCTTGAACTCAGACAGCATGTCGTTATGACCAACCTGGTTAGCACCGTTTTTAACAGTTAGAAGGAACTGCCCGCCACCATTGGGGAATGAGGACGGCCACCGTATTCTGTTATCCAACTCAAGAATAGTATCAATACAAGCTAGCAAAGCGTCTAGTGCATCTATTCTCTTGGTAATCCATCTCTTGGTAATCCATATAGTTTCTTCTGACGTTTCAGAACGATTCTCTAATATCACCCTTGTGGAAGAGTAGCGAGCTAAACCACTTCTTCAATCTACTGCCAATTCCCCTTTGGTCACGATTGGGGACCAAAGTGTTCTGTTATCCTTTCTATTCTGGTATTCCTTACCATTAAATATTTCATCCATAGAGTTTTAAAGGTCTTGTAAAGGTTGTTGCATGTAATCAGATGGTATTTTCAGACTTCTCATAATCCCTGTAGGAACATTCCTGCAGGTATCCTCCATGTCTTCTAGAATGCAATATTATTACATCAGCAATTCCAGACTGTTCTACTTGATGTAAGAACCTGCTGATCCTCTATCTATAATCTTTAGGACATAATTACAATTATTTTCCACATTATCATCACATGCGAAGCCAAGATCGGTTAACGCAATGAGTTTTCTTCGTAACCATACCATTTGTTGGTTTAAAATCATATCTTCAATGTTGAGGTAGCATTTTGTGCGATGGCCACCAGAACTTGAAATGGATTTCAGAAATAGTGTAGAGTCAGACTTGTCCACCGCAATATCATTTCTCAAAGCTGCAGACGACATTTTCAAAAGCATTCGTTCCGATTTATCATCAAGATGTGCAGGTGATCGTCTTGTATGTAGCAGTTGATCTTGTGGGATAGTCACCCGTGACCTTTTCTCCCTAATTCCCATTTGTTCCTCATACCCAAAAAGCATGACAGTTGGTACAGCATCATTAAATTTGGGATCGTCATCTTCCGATGGATACTCATAATCCGAAGAAATTTTGCAGTTCTTTTTCAACTGTAGAAACCGTTTGACGCTCCTTCAAATGTCTCCTCTTGGTCAATTCTGTTGTGTACGACTTCCCTTCCAATATTTCTTGTTTTTTACTAATTCTTCCTCATCACTGTCCAATTTTTTGATTGGAGGTTTATTTTGTTAAACTTCTCTTGCAGCACGTCTTGTTCTCGGTAACGAAGTGGTATGCGTCGGGGTTTTTGGCCATTTTACGTAACGTACTCTTCTTCTTTCCAGTTAGCCCTTCATTTGGATGAAATTGCGTCCAAATATTTTTCCTTAGACGTCATAACCTCCATTCCATTTTAGTATGAATGCGGGGAATGTGTGTCAAACTTGGCCTTGTTCATATTTCAAACCTTTAATTCCATTGAATAAAGATCTACGAATAATATTTCTATTGTTGCACTTTTCGCTAATCTCCACATCCAATGGTGCATCAAATTAAGAAGGGACGCCCTATTTTTTATATTCACATCCATTCATCTACGGGCGTTCCTTGTGCAGCATCTCGATGAACATCATTTCACTGTCATAAAAGAACCTTACATTCAATTTCTCCCTATTCATGTTCAAGTACCACTATCCAAGAGTCCTTTACATCAACACTGCATCCTTTACTATCTCTTTGAAAAGGGCTGAAGAGTCTAAATCGTTACCCCTCCGAGCCCATTGCCAACATCACTGATGAATGAGTCTGTGGTGCGATGCTCTGTCATAATTTTCTTCACCAAGTTGAAGAAGGCATGGTTTTCATAGAACAGTTTCCCGACATGCGCATAACGCAAGACAGTGATTATTTTCTTCCTATTGAAAAAGGTGGATGCCAATATATCTTCGGCAATGTATATATTTCGAAATTCCAGGTAGCCGACACCGTATTCGTCTTTAAAGATTGCACCATACTGTATCACGGTGCTCATCAGGTCCAGGAAGGAGACGTCTTACCTGTTTTCCACTTGAGATATTGCTGAAAAGGCCTAACTTGATAATTTAAGAGGAAGACAGATGATTAATGTCATCTCCACAAAGTTTTATTACCATGACTCGAAGCGGTTGTCGAGTTCGTAATAATTTTTTATCATCCACCTTATTCGACAGTTCCGTGATACATGCTATACGATAACGAACATCGACCATTAGAACAGTTCTGTTCGCCTTTATTGAGTAACATCCACTTCTACTGTGAATAGTACAAATGTGTTGGAGACATGTGATTGGATCTGTATCGTAAAGACAGATCATACTCAGCATACCATGGGCATAGTGAAAACAATTGGTTTCAAGGTATTACATCAACAAAGTCTTTTGTACTTCGTCAATATTGCAGAGAGGGTTTTCAACATTTTGAACTTGGTTGATGTTCACAAAAATCCCCTGATATGTGTAGTTGGTGAGGCTGAACTCATGGCAACGTATCTTCTTCCCTGCATCATCTTTGTACTCATTTTAAAGTATTGATAGCTCGGTTGTTTGATCGTTACCAACTGATGCACTGTTTCGAATAGCGCGACTACCAGTACTATTCTTTGAAGATAAACCAACATGGATTGGTATTTTAGGCAGTGTTGATATGGATGTTTCTGGCAACGGATGGTCATCATTGTTTATGTCACACGTCCTACTTTAGCTCCCAAATGGTACCACATACTTGAAGTTGGCTGTCTTGTCCCGTTCTATGTCCTTTCCTTTCTTCATTCCTTTACTCCGTAAATCATTCAATCGAAGTAGGCTTCATTTTGTTTGCAACTGAATACCATCCTATCGGTTCTGAATTTACTCCTCCCTCACTCATCAATTTATACAGTGGTGTGTACATACTAACAAGCTGCATCGTCAAAGGGTACGCAGGGTTTACCCCAACTGGCACCCAACTCAAACGCATAAGCCCCCTCGTTCATACAATTTGCGTAAAGCACTAGTGAAAATCTGTATCCATTTTTATGTTGTACTGCAGTCCTTAGCCACTACATCGAAAACCGTCTTACTATCAACATATGCTTCTAGTGCTACTTTCCTTTTCAATATCTGTTCCAACATGTTTCCAATAGCAAAATGATTGTCAAAGCCGAGAACTAGAGCATGGAATTCTGATGCAATCAACGACCTTGTAACCCTATCTTTAATATCCTAATTGTATAATATTTGAAACACCATCATCATCTATCATCAACAGAACAAAACCTAATTGGCTTCTATTTCCTCTCGCATTTGCGAAACTTGCATCCGTAAGTACTATAATTTTTTCAGAATCCAAATCTAATTTCCTGAAATGAAATCATACATCCTTAATTTTACGTATACTTTACGTAAAACAAAGCATACATACATACATACATAGTATGTATCATCGTTTTCTCCAACGTTTTGAACTCTCCCGCAGTTGTCGGTTCAGCTCCTGGAACCATTAATTTCAGGCTGGCGCACACATCTGAACGAATATTTATACCTATGTATTGGATCGTCTCCCTCTGTCTTATTACTTCGGCTTGGTGATCTGGTATTTTCACAGTGGTACCTTTTTAAGATTGTGTCATGTTTATGCCATCCTTCCCCAATCTTATATCTGACCTGTTGAATGAAATTAGAACTTTACCAAGGTTGACTATAGATTTTGTTTTGAAATTCCGGGCCACCACTTCCTCTTTATCAAAAAATCCTTCTGTACCAATAGCAAGGCTATCTTCAACATGTAATATGGCAAGTACTTTTAAACTCCCATCTTTATCATTCCTCAAAAACATGCACGGGTATACGGTAATTCTTCTCATCCTGAGTCGTTCATTAAGGTGATCTAAATAGGTAAGATACCAATGGAGTCCACTTTCAGGGATTCTGTACAAGGATCGTACCACCTTTATAACTATTCCCTTTTGTAGACCCATTTCTGGTGGAGCGGTGATGAATACTTCTCGTTCCAGATCCCTATCACTCTGTATATACGCCTGCGTTATATTCCTTGAAAATGTTACCATGTTTTCCAACGATTCTGCTAGACTCAATACGATTCTCTGGGATGATCTCTGCACTGTTGGTGCTCTTGTTGGGATTGATGTAGCCGCCTCATACGAGTAATTCCGTGCTCCTAGTAAATATTTTGTAGCCAAACCCTGACCGGCTTTCTTTATTTCATCTATGAAATGAGATCTAAAAATGCTTGTTCCTTTTAGTAAGTACTCCTTCCTCACTGTCACAATTGCACCATTCTTCAATAGTCCTGATAGTTGCTGACGCCGCGATTTAACAAATTCTTCACTTTTTTCCTCCCTTTTAAGTTCTTCCCATCCATTCGTTCCTCAGATGTCATCGCTGCGGTTTTAATATCTTCTCCAAAACTCTTCTTTGGTTTCTTGTTTCTTAATATGGGTATGGTGCAAAGTTTTACACACGAGGACCTGAATACTTTCCTACCATACCTCATCTTAAGCATTGCTGTCTCACCGTCAATACTTATAAAAGTGTGTGGCCACTCACACTGCGTCGACTTTTTCCTGTATACGGGCACTTTTGAACGAGTTGAAAGATCACGAAGCTTGGATAATTTCTCCATACCTGTTGGTCTTCCCGAAGTCCTCAATCCAAATGCTATCCTGCGCTTCGCTTGTTTCTTTTCAACCACAATCATTTCTCCCTCTATGGCTTTAGATCTCTTTATTTGAGAAATTGATGGTGAACTCCTGGCGGGACGCGGTATTACTCCAAATAAAAGAAGGATGGGTCATAATCCTTCTGGTTCCATAGTTGAATTCACCGAAAACACTGCCATTATCAGACATTAAACAACAGTAGTTTCACGACCTAATTCCATTCTTCTCTTTAGGAAAGCTTCCCTGAGTGATGCATGGTATTTTTCAACTGTTCCAATTGTTCCCCGGGTTCTCTACTTGGGCTTTATGCAACTTCACTCTCGTAGATTCCAATTGCTGTTTCATTTCCTTGCTCACGTAGTTAGACCATTTTTCTATAGAATGATTGTCTGTTTTGGCAAACATAGACTAGTTTTCAGAGTCCTTGGATTCTGCGCCATACTTTAGATGTTTATTGGATCCGGAGAAACACAGCCGCACAAAATTTTGTATCTAAATATACCATTTGGAGAACAGGTTTTCCTTTGATGAACATTGTATCAATCTGCACACTATGGTTGAATTTTAGACCTTCGGTTCCGATTGTTACTTTAAACGTTTTCAGGAGCCTGGCATGTTCTTCACATGGTTTGCATTCCTGGTATATTCATTGTATGGTATCTCGTGTTTCAGAATCCAGTTATCCTTTGTTTGAACGTTGTAGTAGTCCCTCATTTGCGCTTATGGAAGGATATCCAAATGATTTGTGGATTTTTCTGAGGTCTACTTCTGTGAATAAAGCATACTGCACGTCTGATGGTGATAATTCATAATTGAAGAAGTAATTCTCCAGCTACAAGTCTTGTATATTTTTCCCACGATACCGATATATCTGCCCTTTATGATAATGTCTAGGTTATTTATGATCATGTTTTTCATTGACATCAACTTTTGAACATTGTCTCCTAGTACGATGAAATCTACGTCTATTACTAATCCAAATTCCCTAAATGGAATCTGAATTGCAACTGACCCAATGGTTATCTGAATTCCTCCTATTACCATCACTGAATTTTCCGTTGGTAGTTCTATTTCGTTCCTTAAGCCGAATTCCTTGCAATTGGCATGTCATAGTACTGGCTTTTTGAGATGATGCTTCCCACATTGCAACAGGTGTCAATACGTATGCCTTTTAACTTGTTGGCTATTCCCACCAAGTATGAAGAGTACATAGTTTGGAATGCCGCGGCTTTACTCGGCCAAACCGACATCCTATGGATGAAACCAGAATTACTTAGCCTCACCTCCAAGATCTCCATGTCTTCAACTGCGATATAAGCTAAATCTCCTTTAGCTTCGTCATAATCGGTATCGTCTTCAGCCCATTCGGCTTGTACCTCAGTATCATCACCTAATGCCTCAACGTTGCATACTGAAGTCAAATACGTCACGTCTTCAATGGCCATGAGTGCTTTGAGGTGTTGATTTGTAAGCTTATTAATTTCTACTGTGACTTCTTCTCTCGGGTGGTTCTGTACACGTGGAATTTTGTCAGCATACTCCCGAGATGCAATACATGTATAGTGTATTACACGTGTGAAATATCCTGAAAACACTGTAGATAATCTCCCCTCAAATAGAGTCATTTACATAAATTGTGAACATGTGAATTATTCTAAACTACACTAAGTACTGCCGTGAGTGCGACCCGCAGTATATATGTACACCTTTTTGGGGATGGGTTACAGTATTTAGTTCGGGTTGTACTATTAACGTACCCGAACTAATATTGTCCATACTGAAATAGTGGGGACCGCACTATATAGTACCGACATGAATAGTGCCGGTTTAGAAAAACTAATTTCTAAAGGCGATAACAAATAAATTTCAAAATATTTTAAGGTTTCATTTTCTATTGAAAACATGCAACTCGTTTTCACGCTGGAAAAGAATTAAATTTCACATATCTCTTTTTCCACTGACTATAAAGTTCTTTTACCGTAGAATTCCTCTAAATGATGTTCAATTCTATCCTGTAAATGAGGAAACAGTTGTCCCTCCTCCCACATAACATTAAGATTTAGTGCAAGTCCGCACCTAATTCTCTATTTTCCAGTAAATATAAACCCGTCATTGTCTCCCTGCTTATTACCGCGCCTCACAGTTTCCGCATCTTCTTTAGAGAAACACGTTTTACCAGTATTCGAAAGTTTTCCAGAACCATTTTCGTTGTTGAGCCACATGCCCTTTTTTATCATATGACATTTCTGATCATCCCACTGATCGCGCCATGATGTTTTTAATTTTTAAATAACAAATGCGTCATCTGGTTGTGTGAGGTTGGTAGCATTCTTGGAAAAGAAACGGATTTCAGTGCTAATTTCTGACAGTGCCACTTCCAGTTCCTCAGTATGTGAGTGTCCCGTACAGGTGTCTAAAAAGAGGATCCACTTTCTGTTGTTATGGAGCGGTCCAATAGCACGACGCTTTTTTAGCCACTTTACCATGATTTTTTTGTCGATCCAACCTGTAGGGTCAGTTCTATACAATACTCCTGGAACGTCATCTGTAAGGTTCCTTATAGGATAGTTCCGCTGCTCACTCTGAAATATCATGAATGGTGGACAGACACA
Organism: Odonthalia washingtoniensis; assembly: GCA_032358235.1. Classification (NCBI taxonomy): domain Eukaryota; phylum Rhodophyta; class Florideophyceae; order Ceramiales; family Rhodomelaceae; genus Odonthalia; species Odonthalia washingtoniensis. Next base: position 12,257 of record JAULBU010049804.1, on the reverse strand, counting down.
AGAATCACGGACTCCAGGAATTATCACTGACATCATAGTCATCCCCACACCACCTGAGGATACGTCAGCGTACTTCACATCAGAATCTCTCCTTAAAACTAGAGGTTTTCCATCGTCCATGTTCACAAAAGATATGTTTAATCCGCATTCATTACATCTCCTTCGACTCATGCTCCGGAACGAAATTTATGGTAAATTTTTCCAAAAATATGGATACTTCTTTTTCCATATGCAGCGTCTTTTTTGGTGAAATCATAAGTTTACCACACTGCGCCCGTGATACTATTCCTTTGATGAATCCTGTACTAATTTTCCAGCTAGGCGCCGAAGCAAATTCATATTGAACTTGACAACCTTCCTAATTTAGTCGACGTGTAAAGTGACTGTCTACGGTGCTCGTTTTCTTTCTCTACCAGAAAGATTCTTGACTTGTTGTTTATGGATTCCAGTGCTTGTTACACGCGTGTGCACAATTCTGGACCCTTTTTGCATCTTTTTGTCACCCTCAACTAGTTAAAATCGTGCTTGCCAGCATCGCGTGGCTCAAGACATGTTTGCTTCCATTTCTCCTTTGCAATATTCGGGAAATTCACGCACAAAACGTGACTTAACTCTCTGTTGTACATTGGTATCAACGTCAGTAATCGTCCACTGACAAATTTGTTCCCGTTCTAACGTTGTTAAAACACTTTGGGCCACGTCTAGCTCTGATTGTTGTCGAAGAGCCGTGAAGACTATCAACAGTGGCTTCTTGTCAATGTGATAAAGGAGTTGTCTCCGTTAGCTGTTGTTCGTCATTAACTGTAAATTGCAAGCTCTTTGGGTTTATATTAGAGGAATTCGTAGTTAAAGATTGTCGATTTTACAAAATGGAGATAATTTGAAAGGCCTGTAAAGACTGCATGTTGAAGAAGCTTCGTACTACAGACAAAAAGAGTATCGTGATATCTAAACACATATCTTTATATGAACTTAGAATCAATAATGTCACCATGAAAACTTCGTGATAGAGATGAAGTACTTGTGGTCGTTACAATTTTTAAATTGTATCGCTCATCTTTAATCTATATGGAAACACGACCTGGTCAGTTACGCGTGCCACTAATAGGAGGCCCTGTAAAAGGATCTAAAATTCAAATTCAAACCGTCAAATTCAAATTCAAATTTGAAAACCCCATTTGTGTGACGACGCAACGGTAAACCACGGACCTAACATTTTAATTTAAATATTTTATTTCAAATTCAAATATGAAATTCCATTTGTGTGACAATGCAACGGAAAACTTGTGTCCGGCGAACACAGAGAAGATAAACATTGGGAGAAATCCATGTTGCGTTGGAACTTTACAGTAAATAGTGCGGGCTGCACCATTTCCCGTATCGTACCTATTTAGCGCGGGCCGCACTTTATATATTCCAGTTGTCACGGGAGCGACATAAAATAGTGCGGTCTGCACTATTTCCGTACACGCACTAATAATATACCCGCACTAAATGCAGTACTTACTGTACTTCACTACCGAGTTAAGCCGCATAATGTATGTGTCATATTGGTGTCACCATATGCCAAGCCAATCCTATAAACTGTAATTACAAATAACCTTCTTTTGCACCTCCTTCTGAACGTCACACAACAAAATAAGTAATTCGCTAAATCAATCTCAACTACCATTTCGACAACTTATTCAACATTGCAAGTTAATCTCGATCTACAAAACGTGGACCAGATGTGGAACGCAACTAGAAGGCAAGAAGAGAAGGATATTTCAAAAGGAATCTCATCTTCAACGGATTGCAATGATTTTCAACTGAAGAATACCTCTCTACTCACAGCGATACCGAGCATTAGCTGCGTTCCTTCCTGCATTGAGTCGTGGATCAGTGATATGAAATCAGTAAACCCCATGGAGCTATAAAAATATGGTGGGTCTCATGAAACGCTTAGTGAACAAGTTGCGGAGTTCAAGCAAGTCGAAGAAGAACTAGTTCACAGATGAAGATTTCAAGGTAAACCAGCATGTATTGGATTCAGTTTCCAAGGCAGAGAAAATTCGACAAATTATCAATTTTGTGTTGTTGTTAATATTTATTGTATTAAAGGTGGTCGTACGACAGTAATTTCCGAACAGGCACTCATTAAAAAGCTTGTGTTCACAACCCCCTTCATTGGTTTGTCATACATACACGAAATATGTGGTAGCAATACAAAGGATATCAAAAGAAAAATGCATACCTACCACAATTCTTCACAAAATTTTCACGAGTGGCTACTATACTACCACTCACTGACAATTCTCAGCTCAGCGATTGTTGAGAAGAGGTGCCCATTGAAGACTGTTTAGTTTCATGGCTACTTATATTGGTGTGGCATATCAGTATGTGCATAATGCGTGGCATGCATTTGCAACGGAATGTAGTAATGAAATTATATCTGGCATGTTCTCGAAACTCCTCTTATATGACGCATAATTTTCCACTTTTAGAGTCACCGAAAAAGACCAGATGTTTATGCTCCAATTAGCAACGAAAACATTTAAAAGAATCTGAGCAATCTACAAAGCACCCGGACAGTGTTGATTCGATTTCAATTGGTCATTCCGACGCAGAAGATGGTGTGTATCTTTTGGCGGCCGCACTGATGTTCAGTACGCTACAGGCAATTGTGACTTCAATAGGGCTTTATTCCGCAAAGAAGACAATGAAAGAACTAATGGAGTTTCCCTTGATGAACAACTTACAAGTTCGATAAAGATGACTGCTATACGTTTTTCTAGAATGACAGATGCGGCAGAAACAACACTTGGAATCACGAAGCCAATCATCCCTTCAATGGCTACACGGGTTATTGATTTAGGCACACATGCTGTCTCAACGAGCAAGCCCATAGACCCAAGAGATGCTCCACCATCAGGCTCCTTCACCCGTAAACCATCAGCAAGTACTACCAAGATTGGACGTGCAATCAAGAAGTAGAAACGGACTGAATCAGACCCAATACGACGTCAGATTTTTGGTACACATCTTCAACAGACAAGAGTCTAGATCACTACCACAACTACGTGACGTCTGTGTTTCAGGGAAGGAATGCCTACTTCCAAGCGGTGAAAGTGTACAGATATTCCAGCAAACGATTCATTTATTTTATTGATATGAACTCCCGCATTCAGCCATTCGTAGAATGGACATTCAAACATCGTAGTTTTTCACTGGGCATTCATATTGTAAAAAACTGGTAATTTATGAGCGCCCGACATTCAGTGTTTTGTAGTTACGTGCAGTTGCGACAATCAATCATAAAAAATAATGTGGGGCCCAATTTTGGTCATCGCTGTCACCACTTTTTGATGCAATTTTATGAAAACAGTAATTACCGTAGTGTATGACCACCAGCAATACAAAAATATCAGAGAGGAATGCATGGAATCCACCAGCAATTCAATTACTGTACGTCATGAATGCTTACATTGAAGAGGTGAAAGAGACGCATTCACATTTACCTCAGATATTATAAATCTGTCGTCTCTGTTACATGATGCAATGGACATTGTCATATAAATGATTCATATTAGGCAATTGGAATCAATAAGAAATGGAAGATATTTTATACGGATATGACTTTAAGTAACAAACGACGTGGTGAAAACTTGTATATGTATGGTACATGTTCAAGTTTTGAACATGTCGTTGGGCAATTTATGAAAACCCTGTCACCTGTTCAGATTACTGTTACGATAATTCAAAGAGGTGAAAGGGTTTTCATAACAATAATATTTAACGTATATCCAATGGTTGTAAAATGTTTATTTAAGGAAATCCTTGCATCGTTCGTCAAAAATTTTATATCCCCTTCCTTTCCATGTCAAGCATTTTTGTAACTACCATCCTCACAAAGTACGGAATGGTAAGAAATCGTTTTTGATATTATTTATTACTTATTAGTTTTTCACTTGTTAGATTTTTTGTTCCCTAAGTGTGGAAAGGTAGTAAATCTTTCACGATGTTGTAGAGGTTCGGAAGCATAACATGACTTCCTGGCCCTCGCGAGACCGTAAACGCTTACCTACTCTTTCATATTTAGTTGTTAGTTTTTTTCCCCAAATTTTGGAAAGGTAGGAAATCGTTTGCGATGTTTTGGAAGTTCAGAAGCATAACATGACTTCCTGGTACTCGCGAGACCGTGAATGCTTACCAACTTTTCCATATTTGGATAGAATGAAATGTTGTAATGACTTCTTAGATTTAGCTATTAGTTATTAATTTTTTCCTTCCCCAACTTGGGGAAGGGAATAACGTAACCTATTTCCTACCCTTGCGCACTTCATGTGTGGAAGGGTGGGAAATAGGTTACATTAAAATATAGTTCACTGTGAAAACGAAGGCACCTGTACTACAGATGCCTACCTTTCCATAGTGATTACCCCCACCTGCCCATACATGATTGTGAGGTACAATCATGTCTGGGTAGGTGAGTGTGGAAATTTGTTCAAACTTTATTTGTACGAACTGTCCATGTTGTGTTATAGTAATCGCACTGTATGGTTTCTCACATCCTTATGGATCAACTGGCTATTGGAATGTTATATTCTCAGAATTAGAGCATGTCATTGTACCGCAACATGACAGGCTGTCATTCTGAGACAAGTGACAAGTAATAAAGTATATATTATATCCTCGGAATATAACGGAGATATTATTATTGGTACCATGACAGGCTGTCATGGAATTGACAGTGTATAGTGAAATCATTTATATTAGTTTGCTAAATTTTGTTACAGTGATAAGTGTTTAATGCAGTGTACATAAGAATAGACAACTTGAAGATAAAATGAAAGGAAAAATTAAAATAAAAGAACTAGCTGTTTTAAGGTGATGTACATGATCAGGACCGTAATCAAAGAAAAATTCCTACCCAATTGCAATAGAACATAAAGCACGAATCTTCAAAGTTTTGTACGAAGTTGCAGCCGCATCAGTTCTTAACTTTCTGTTTTTCACGAGAGCGCAATTTGCAGTTATTGGATTATTCAATCTGTCGTTAGCCGAAGATTTACCTCCGGGGAGATGATGGAAATAATTAATTTATCTTTTAATGCAGCAAGGGGCAGCGAAAATCCATGCCTTTTTCGATCAATCACTTGCTGTGAAGTTATGAGAACAATTGGCACTGTATTTCAGGAATTGAGCCTTAGATACCGAAAGTAAACCCTTACCATATGTTTTCGTGATTGGATGACTCCCGCAGATATTTCCGTAAACTAATGTTCCATAGTAATGGCCAATGAGGAAACCTTCATCAATTGTCTTTTCTGCGAAAACTTCAGGCCAGTTTCATCATGTTTGATTGTGGATGGTTTCAGCGAGACATCTGGTGCCCCTGCTTCGATTTAAAGCAACATATTTGTATGTATTCCATCAAGGCCTCGCTTCCATGATATTTTCTACTTGTCCCACGGCATTGGTATGGGATCACCGTTGTTATACAAAGATGTATCCCCAATAGATTTTGAAATGAATTGACGAACTTGCTCAGGGAAAATCTGAACTGTGAGAAGTCCAGGTGGAATATCCCATATGTCCCTTCTATTTTTCACGACAATGGCTTTCAGCTCTTCTAAATATTGTTGTGCAGAAAATAGGTCTTCTTCCGTGCCCTCATTGTCAGATTCATCGTTGAGTAGCTGACGAGCCAAAGCTTCGACCAGTTGTGTCCACGAGCATTCCAAACAGTTATCATCCATATCACCACCGACAAATTTTCTATGTTTTCGAAGAATCATACATTCAATTGCCACATAAATGTACCAGCGCATGGATCCACAACCAACTCACCAGGATGGGTAAATTTCAGGATAATATCCATCATCCACTGTCCTGAATTTTGCTCTGGTCGGAGCATTGGTCTTCGACCGGAAGATTTCGTCTAAGATGGAAGAAATACCTTTTCGTTGATAGAGACCTTTGGGATGTGTTTCATTTCATTACATGTTCCGAGATGAACAGAAGTAATGAACCCAGGACGACTGTAGTTTATCCTTTTCATAGCGTGATCCCATACCATACCATTCTTCCAGAAGTTTACTGCATGTTCAACGAAGGAGAGATGGGTGAGACGGGGTGTTATTGGATCTGATGCATAGAAACCCCTTTTCTTCGTGTAATGGAGCGGTGTTTCCTCCACACTGAAAAAACTTATTTAAGTCTTGTATCCTTTTCCAATTTCATCTTCTTCGGGGTCTTCCAATAGTATTAATTACTTCTTCGACTTAATTTGTTGAACCCAGCAAGAAAAATGCATTGCCGAACAAAAAAATATGCGCATGACTTCCTGATGTCAAAAATTATTCCGAGAAATCTACCAATTATTTCATGTCTTCTGCTGTGAACTGATCGTGATCTGAATTTGGGTATTCTTTGTTATGTCTGAATGTTGTAAGGTGGGTCTTTTAGAATAAAATGAACATTATCTTGTAGCGTCTGACCCATAGAATCTTCATGTGTGTCAGTAAGGGACTGAAAATCGCAGTCATAGCAGCAACAGTAATTCTGCACACTTAATTTCAGCACTTCCATTTCTTTCAATCCCATTGTAGTCAGCTTATCTGAAGCTGCTGGTTCGACATCATTTTCCTCCTTAACTTCTGTCGGAATATCCGAAGATTTGTTTGGGGCTGTTTCCATGTCTTGGTTGCCACCAACCTTATATTTCTTCATATTTCTATGCAATTGTTCGGAAGACGGTGAACGTCCACGCTTACCATTACCTGTTTCCGTTTCCTGTGAAGGGGAAATATTCTCATCAACGTCCTCGATAAGTTCCATACTGTTAATAACTGAAACGGATATGTTGAGATGCTCGGATACATGACCAGGTATACCAGAAAAGCATTGTAGCAATTCCGAACTGTGCGGATTACAAAAGAAAGGTTTCAGCATCGAAGCTGATTCCAAGTTGGAATCGGGGTCGTACAACGAGATGATGCACATTATTATTATTATTATTATTATTGTTATTATTTTGTGTAGGTTGGTAAAACATGAAGATGCGATGTAACAAAATGCTATGTCCACTCTGTTTATTCCTTTCCAATCTTGTTTGGACACCAATTCTTCGATAGGGACTGGATCATCATCTGCGGAAAATATTTTTTCTTGAGTAACTGGAGAAAAACCATCGTTCCTTGTAGAAATAACTTCGAATCTTTATGTTGTTGAAGAAAGTGTTGCTGCAAAGGTATGATAACGCCTGTCGATGGTCGTAATAATCGAGTAGAGGCGGAATCACCGATGTTGATGGTGGAAGAATATGAACGAACATGAAGAAGGTAACGTAACGAGCAGTACCGCAATGTTATGCCCAGAAAAGTTATATAATGTTTTGATCTGGTATATATTGCAGAAAATTAATTATTTAATTTTCCGCACGGCGTCGGGAGATGAAAAAAAATGTTAAAATTTTCTTCCATATGGAGGCATTGCAAAAAATTATATAATTGATTTTTTGCTGTAAAAAATTAATTATTTAATTTTCTGCAAATTTTCGACCTCCATATTGAGGAAAATGTTTTGCAGAAAATCAAATATTTAATTTTTTGCAACAAAAAACCATTTATTTAATTTTCTGCAAATTTTCGGTCTCTATATGGAGGACAAGTTTTTGCAGAAAATTAAATATTTGATGTTTTGCAACAAAAATTCAATTATTTGATTTTCTGCAATTTTTCGGCCCTTATATTGAGGAAAAATATTTGAAAATATTTGCGAGTAATGCTTTCCCCCGCAAAAATATGTTGCAATATACCACGGGTGAGCACAACACACTCGTACGCGGAACATTTATGGCGTCGTTACAGAAGCACCGTTCGATTAAGAAAATCTTACAACAGTTCCCTTTATGATAAGAACATTTCCGCTTATGATAACAAAGACAACAAACCAATCATCAAAGTCATATATCTGAATCTAGGTCGGTGTAAAATCGCAATATATTCTGTTCTGTTCTATATAAGCGCACAACATTACGAGATCCCACTTCACAACCAGCCGTCATCAACTGACTTTACGATATCCTTCTTCACAACCAGACGTCGTTAATTAACTTCAATATTTCTCAACTACAAAATAATACGTTTATAATCAACTATGTCGTCATCTTCTGCATTTGCACAGCAATAGTGTCTCATGCATCGCTACCTCCAGGCAGAATGTGAAGAACTATTCCACAAGCTGGTTCTTGGAGAGGAAAAAGGTGCCGATGCAGCGGGAAGGGGTACAGTTCCAGATGTTCCTGTTGAGCTGTACTGTCTAGATGATGATTTCGTGGAAGTGGTGAAGTCATCCCGAGGGTATCGTGGAATGTATTGTTCGGATATGAGTGCAGTCCTTGTTGGTACAGCAAAAGTGAGGGCTGGAAGTGGAACTAACTATGTGATTATAGCAAGATGGGCAACGGCTGCACCAGATATATTGGACAGAGTGGAAATAATCGATGTCCAAATCAAGGCGATGTATAAGGAACGGGAATATCCGTATGATGAAAACAATGAATGTGGTACCAACCCAGCAATCCTCCGTAATTTGTAATCAGATGATGGTGTTCATTGCTGGGATTCTCACGCGATGAATGTTATTGCAATTCAACGCGCGAACAGGGATGGTAATGAGGAAACAGGTAGCGGGAGGTATGTTCGGCTTTCAGACTTTCGTCTTAGTAATTATGTCACTCTTGAATGATGGCTTCGAGTAAGTCAAGTCAGAAACGTCAAGAACCCTCTCAGGGATGTCAGTACCGAGTATCGTGATACATTCGTTAAATCCTTTGAACAACAGCGGTATCAAGTTGGTTCCAGAATGATCCCTGTAACTTTCGAATGTGAAGATGTTGACGAAAAGTATACTGATATCTAGCAATTATGCAGCGAGGAAAGAGATAGAATAGTACTGAAGTACAACAATTAATTAGTTAATGTGGACGGGAGACATCGCCTGTCCGCACTCCAGATTCATGGTGGAAAGGTAACTTCGGAAAACAAATTGGGCAAGAGATCGTATTCGTGTCGCTCTTCTCGTACGTAATGAAAAGGCGACCATGACATTGTGGGAAGTTATAAAGCTCAGCAGGTCTCGAAACATATCATCGTAGAAGACAAGAAAGGATATTTAGTTCATTGACCTCATGAGCAGTGGCATAAGATATGCTGAGACCTTTACTGAACAATATTAGATACCGTTTGGAAAATAGAGGACGGTGCATATTTCGGAGGACATGTAAAGAAGAAATGTTCGTGATGCGTAAAGTACCTCAACATACGAACGGTACGCTGGTGTGGGAAAGATGCTTGTCAGATTCAAGTCTGCCATGGCAAGGATCAAGACCATACCGCAGTTTGGAACTGGGAACGATTCTGGTAAAACAGGGGTGACGTACTTGGACAGTGGAATTCTCATCAACGGTACGGAGGACACCATAATGTACCTATTGGATGCAGCTGAAGCCTATTTTGGAATCCCAGCAAAGGGAACGTTTGATGCAACTTTTTTCTATCGAGTTGGTAATAATTTCTTGAAGTCTATGCAGAATTTGTTTCAATAAAATGCAGACGGTGAATGTGATTTACCAGAAGAAGCAGTTCCGAAGACAACGCAGGAAATAATGGACTTTTTCATCCCAGACACACGAACAAAGAAGCAAACTATACATGCGACCTTTTGCAATCACATGCGACTTTTCGAGTATGGTGCTGGAAATAGGTCTGGAAAATTGGCTACCCGTGCAAGTGCTCTCCATGACAGACTTCTCAGAAAAATAAGGCAGTACTTCTTGAAAGAAAGTAATGACAGTGGGAATACAGGAAAGCAAACAACAAGAATGGGTATCCACGGAATTATTCCAGCAAATACGAGAAGGAAGAAAAGACAGCAACGTGAAATTGTTGACCTACAGGGTAGTGACGAGGAAGAACCCCGAGCGGAAAAAGAGAAGGAAAAGGCAAAGAATCCCATATTGTCTGACATGGAGGGAGACACGCCAGAGATAGAGGCATCGAAAAGTGGTGGAAGGTCAACATCAACAAAACATAACATTTTACCTGCCAATTTAACATCAACAAAACGACTAGATAGAATGCCGAGGCCCTTGCCAAGGTCTACCGTGGCAAATGATATTGGCCCCTATGATAAAGAACCACCTCGAAATGTTATACCACCGGGATGTAGTGCTATGTGCAATAGAATAAACAATATGTGTAGAGATGTATTGACCATTGAAGAAGTGCTACAACACCGAAGACACAATGTAACAGAGGATAACGCCAATGTAGTTACGAGAGGGCGTAGAAGTCAAGAAACACGGGCAAGAAAAATAAATATTGACAGGACGGACGGAAAATACAAGAAAGCAGTGGATGTGGAAATTTTATACGATACGAAGACTCTGCTGAAGTCGGCACTGATCCCAGATTCTCATCGTGCGCATGTTTTTTTCATTTATGATCAAATAGTAGCATTGAGAGATATTTCTTGGTCGTGGGCTCCTTACATGCAAGCAGAAAATATGGAACTTCTCATAGATCGCTCAGAATCGGAGAAATGGTTACATGAAACAAGGAATGTTGAAGCCTGTGGACTTGAGTACTTCTGCAGGAAAACAGAAATTGTATAGTGATGAGTACTGCATTCCGCAAAGTTTGTCTGATTCTTTGGATATATATGAGACAGTGAAAAAGAGGTATATAGAATCGTTCCAGTAATACCATAACTTTCCTACACAGACGATTGGTGATATTTTTACCCAAATTCAACCGTGGTTTCCAGGGGAAGAGGAGCTGAAAGATGAAAGGAATAGAGATCATTGCAGTCCAATTATTAACACTGGTATTTCTGAAAATGATGAGCATGACAGAAGCAATGGAATTGGACGTTACTCCAGTACAAGAAATCTACTTGAAAATCAAATGTAAAGTTATCGTGATTATGTATGGATAGCTAAAAGAGGTGCTGCACTGGACTTATTGATTGGAATTTTGTGCGCCTTGTTGAACTGAGATAACAATTCTAAATTGCCGACAAAAATTCCAAACGGTGGGGGCCGCTTTCTCATCACTGGAAAGGATTGTCCACCACAACATGATCACAAAGGCTTTGACTTCAGGGAGAGTGGTTCCCCGGTTACTTCGCAATTACAACTGCTAATGAAGGTGTATCGTTCTGGATAGCTCCTGGGTCCCATTGTTATTTCCATTTCAGCCAGGACGAAAAGGACAGAATTGCAAGTTGTTTGGAAATGCATGAGATTCAAATCCGACCACAGTCGATTTTCACTGGTGATGATTAAGTTCAGCATACAGGGGCAGGATGTAATGGAACAGAAGCACTGAGGTAGCATATGTATATTATCCCGGACGGTAGCAATTTGAAAGATGCTATTTCATAGGAATATAGATGCTGTTTTTGCCGGAGAGGTCAACGGCAATCTATCACATCGCATAGTTCAGGCAGTCCCTGGAGTTGTCGTCATAGAGACGTAGAGCCCGATGAAAGTGATATTGGCGGTGAAGATGAACCACAAAATATGGATGATTGGGGAATGGCATCTGTATAAGTGCCACCGTTAGGTTGAAAATTGACCTTGATTGAATTTATATTTGTTTACCTTGAATCTCTAAGATTATTTCTACCTATATTCTAAAGTAAATTGAACGTTTGTTCTCAGAAACGGTTATAGTCAAATGTGTACTACACAATATGTTCCTGTCAATTTTTTGCAATGTCATGTATTTTTATAATGCAGGCTGTCATCTTACTTACACATTGCCGACAACAAAAAATATGAAAACAATTTTCCTCCATATGGAGGGCAAGAATTTGCAGACAATAAAATAATTGATTTTTTACAACAAAAAAACAATTATTTAATTTCCTGCAAAAACGTTTCCTCCGTATGGAGGAAAATTTTAACATTTTTTAAATTGAGATGTCATTATATTTCTTTTGATTACTTACAGTGGTGCAATCGACTACTGGTACTGGCAGGAAAAAGTAAGAAATATCGGTGAATACGTCGGTCCCTATTAACAAATCATTTTACCAATATTCCTATTAATCAAAAAATGTGAAATCAACCGCTATTGCTCTGGATCCGACATTTCACTATAATGGTAACGAAAAGATTCGCCTGTCATACAACGTATTGCACATACTCGACAGACGTTTCGGCTGATTACAAACGACATGCCACGTCATGCAAATACAATAAGAAGAAG
>JAULBU010049793.1:0-13051 GCA_032358235.1 Odonthalia washingtoniensis | reverse complement strand
CCCGACATGTGGCCAGTTTTGATTGGCTCAGCGGCCCCGGGAACGAGGTTGTGTTTTTTCGCTACAAGGGGAAAGGAGCCGGTTAAGACAGTTGTGAAAGTTGGCAGAAGAAAAATGGAAGAAATTATATATCTAGATTGGACTGTGATAATCGTGCAGAGAATTGTGCTGGTGGAAATAAAGTTGGTGGCTATAGTGAGGATTTTGGGGGTTGTTCAGAGGTCTACAGACATCGTAAATTGATGGTAAAAATTTACGGTGATTTCATCATGTATACTGTCATCAGGGAGCCGGACATACAGCCCCAAATGGTGTATGATGATATTGTACAATTACTAGAAAATTCTGGAAACTACTTGCCGCCAGACTTTCCAACGTGGGGACAGATAAAAAACAAAATAGAAAACTTTAAACGGAAATTGAAGAATGCTATTCAATATGACTCTATGCGTGGTGCAGTTGGGACATCACGATTTGGAGTTTGGGGATAACATTTATTGTTAAGTTTCTTGAAATATATGTGGATGTGTTGTTTTGGAAACATATTAGTGCACACGTTGATTCATAAATAGTAGAGATGGTATTCAACACTGTTAATAAAGTATAACTGTATGAACGAAGTAGTCTCTTAATGTATGATGTTCATTTTTTCCGCTCGTTACCATATCTCATTCATGCAGTGGCAACAGAACATTTGGTATACTCCTTCCGTTTCCAGCTGTTTTTATCATTTCAGTCTGTATAGGTTATCTGCAAGTAGTACAATGAAGATGACTACCCCAAATTTGATGAAAATATCCTCATGGTGCCTCTTTGGTTGTATCGTGTACTAAATTTGATACATAATAGAGAAAGGAACAATTCTTCGTCCATTTGTAGAATATTGAGCTATTACACTGATATTATGAAATGTATACTATAATTTAGGAGGAAGAAGCGAAGAAGTAGAGATTATAATATAAAATGACTGTACATGCTACATTATTTGATAATGTGGAGAGAATTTTAATATTTCCATCAAGAAACGTTTCCATGTCCATTAATGAAGAAGTTTTTGAAAAATGTATGCTCGTGTATTTATACATGGTATGATGTATCAACAATTTTCTGATCCTGTCAATACTATTTATTATTTTTGTTGATCTTCCAGTAGATTTGTACCCAAAAGAGGAGCGTGGCATTTTAAGACGTTATGGCAGTTGTTGTTCTTAAATAATATGAGAGTGAGGCTCTGTTCACACTTTCAGTGACTGCAGATTCGGTGGAGAAATTGTTACAACCGCTTAATACAAGGTACACGATACGGATGCGTGTGACTGAATAATACCATTTCCCATTCAGCTGGAATGAAGGTATAGAGTGGAATCTTATATATTCCACGCAGCTTTTGTTTCAATTCAGCATCACATTGCCATATTTTTGTTGTCTTTGTAATACAGGGACAGTAACAAATTCCATCTAAGGCTGTGTAATTTTATGTTCCTATGTATCGACAGTTCTAGTTATGGATGTAAAAGAATTACTACCACTGGAACTATCGTATTGTGATGGGTTTCTTGGTTAGCTTCACCGAAGAAGTTTAATAGAAACTCCATTATCATTAATATTAACACCCTCGAACTGTGCAACAATAGGTTGGTTTTCGGCAAAGCATTAGTAGGTGTGATCCTGTTGTTATGTCTTACGGGACGTATAGTTTTTAATATTAATGTGGCAACACAGGCAAAAATGGAATCTGTTGATGATTACTGTGTAGGATTATGTCAATTTTGTTGTTGATGATACTGAACAAGTATTAAATGATGAATATTTGAATTAAGAGGGGGTGGTTGTTGATGATATTTATAAAGCTGTAAATGATGAGTATTTGAATTAAGAGGATAATCTGATTGAGTTGTTTCCATGGTGTATGCAGTATCAGGTCTAATGTCAACAAATTGGATTTGTCGATGGTAATGGATGCGTAATTCTGAGGAGGGTGCCTCATTTTTATCTGAAGTAGTTGGAATAGGAAAATTAGTATCAGCTGCCGGAGACTATAATGGAAAAGTGGGTGTAGTTTAAAATTGTTTGTTTGGAGAATAATTAAAAATAGTAGTTGCTGGAGCCACAGGTATGTCCAAATTATGTTCTAAATAAATGTTTAAAGAACTCTCTCTATTCATATTGCATTTGTTATAATATTAAAATTTTCTTCTGCAGTTTTCCTGTTCTGTCGAATAAAATTAAATCTTGATGACAAATTCGACGAAGAATAATTACTAGTAGTAGTACTACTACAGCACAGTGAAGAAGAAGTGTTATTATAATAACAATAAGTAAATACAGAAATAGCAGTAAGAGAAGATTGTAACAGGTATGACCCATCCGTCAAGACTGTAACATGGATCATCGCAATAACTACCTCAGTTGGCTATAACTATTGTACAGGATTGACGACTGGTACTTGCCAAATCCACTATCTTCATCTAGTTTCACGTGTTTATGAAACAACAATATGCACAGATTCATTAACTGATGAGAACATTGACGGTGTCCGATTTTCAATATTCGTCACGCGCAGTACAAGTAGGACAACACGCCTCGTTCATGCTACAAATGCGTTTAATATGTAATAATTTATAGACAATATGTGAAATTAGATGTGGCGGTGGGGCGCGGTGAAGGGGTGGTCTATGAGAGGGTGATCTGTGGGAACTTTTTCATCACAGAAAAATAACAGCAACAAAATCCATACCAAATTTCTTGCTAATTAAAGCACGATCAGTGGACAACATCCACAAGATGATGTGCAGTTTTCGTCATTCTTCATCGATATGATGGTGGAGAGTCCTGCTGTCGGTACAGTTATGTCTGCTGTTTATAACCGGGTGGTATGTGTTACATTGAGAGGGGAACTAGATATCACTGACATGTACACGGACAGAATATGTATATATACAATCGAAACATAACTAATAGCGGTCAACTTAACCGCTATTCGTTATGTTTTGTTTCGTAGCTTAGTTTGAAATAAGTCCCTACGTGATATAATTTGAACAAAGTGCGAGCTCATTCCGAAAATAAAAAATAGTTTTCTTCAACTTTATTCAATGTTGTTGCAAACTACAGCATTATAAATCGAGAAGATTTAAATGGGCGTCGACGTCCATCTTCTGTGTGCAGTCCGTTCCATGACAACGCCCATATTTCTATAAATCGTATAACTTTTATCTTCATACAGGCGCAATTACGTTCTGCTCCACAGTAATACCGTAAAAAAATTTTACGCAAACAACTTATATAATAATATAGTTGACAGCGGCAAGTGGTCCCTCTCACGATATTCACGTTTTCTTTTTGATGATTTTTTATGGAAAATTAATTAAACAAGTAAAATATGAAGATACAAATCTTGGTCATCCCCAACTCTCACCTTATTGTAACTCCATTCTAAAATATTCCTGTGACATCAACAGGACATAAACCTAACCCATCATAAAGAACATTTAACACTTTTTTATCTTCAACTACTCATTCACTACAGAATCTCTCTCCACCACATTTATTACTTCTCATCCACATCCTCTCCTTCCATTCCATCATCCACATCAAACCTCATCTTCCCTGCTTCTCATCACCACCGGACCCAAAAAGTACGCATCACGGACAGATTATTATTCTTGTCGCATAATAATGGTTACTACTGCGAATCAATTTCTTTAACAAAGTACGCTGTGCTACTTTTATTTGATCCTTCTCTTCACTATAATTCATAAAACGTTCAACCTTCTTCCTGAATCATTCTTCAATTACCTCCCCATCGAAAATATCATAATCTTATCCCTTTCCCTCACGCTCAATCTCTGCGTTATGTACTGTTCCCTCCAAGCTTTTTGTATTTATACCAGCTTACCCTCCAGCGCAGGAAGAGGTACCACATTCTCCTTCTTCCACGACACCACTACCATAACCGTCTTTCACATCAAGTTCTTCGCACATAACAATCCCCCTTCACCTTCTTCCTTTTTCATCTTAACTTTCACTTTGTAATAAACTTTTGGCACCTCCCCAGTACTATACATCTAAGCTTCGCCATTAAATTAATCCCCGATTTTGCATGCCTTTCCGACCCCCTCGTTCCCTTATTCTATTTGTGTAACAAATTGTCCAAAATCTTTACATGACATCCTTTTCAAACTTTTCCAACCAAATCATCCCTCTTCTGTTTTTTGTGTGTTTTCTCCCTTCAATCAGCATGTCAATAATTAGACCTTCACCCCATTTTCCTACGTTTCACAGCTCCCTCCACGCTCGCATCATTTCCTCCCACCTCTCTCTCTCTCTGCAACATGAACTTACCACAACTAAGTCTGTTTGCATGGTATTGAGATATTCCAACTTCTTCATTACTCTCACCATTTCCATATTTTTCAAGCTCACCTTCCGCTTCTTCTCCCAGATCTCTATGCACCTCCGCCTTTCTTTCCAGGAAAACGTTTTTCACCACTCACGTGTTGTGGAAAGTAAAGCGACATCTCAAAATTTCCATTATCGATGTCTCCCACGGCATGAATTGCTCGATCCGTCTTTTCTTTTACTATTTCAACTTCTGTACCGACACCTCTACACAGTACCCTATCGTATCTTCGTCAAGATTCTCCTGCGTCCAAAAGAAATAGTACCTATTCATGAAACAAGTTATAAAAACCTTCTCAGAAGATCGCGACAAATTCCATTGTCCTGCCAGAAATATCGGTACATCTCAAACACAAACTGACATTTCATTGATCCTAAACACTGAAACGGACATTGTTGGCGATGTTCGTTTCTAATTACGGTAAAAATTAGTTTGCTTCATGCTTGAGACCGTTTGTCTCTCCCACTGCGAAAACGGTACGTTAATATTGTAATTTTTTCTAAACGTGACCTACACAACTACGCATTGTAATGACGCGTACTATCTTACACTGTTCCTTCTTGTTATTAGTTGATTTTATTTTTCTGAAAACCAGTCACATCGACAAAAGGGCATACCTCAAATGGGGCATCACACACTGTAAAATGTGGCCGATATCGATTAAATTAATCGATATCTGTAACCTATCACACATGATCCGCTCGGTAGAGCTGTATTCCCTACACCTGTACACGAGTGCATCGGTGGATTTCATGCCACTGTACCCGTCACTAGTACAGTGTCTCATGGCACTAGAGCACTCACCGCCGCCCACACAGCATCCCTACTAAGCAAGAATCGAGGGGTACACTTTGCCCGTAGAGAAGACGGGCAGCTTAGCATACAAGACACAAGACCGAACCTGTTACTCCCCCTCTTCAATAAAGACGCGTACCGTTCGCCCTTCTCTTTCCTGCTACAGTAGTTCCACAACAACTTTCAATATCTACATACTTATTACAAGTGTAAGATCATGATTAACGATCACCTATCAGAATTTACATTTTCATTTTTTCTGATAGGAAGAAAAAGCAGACATTAACGGCCAAATTTATTTTATGTTTTTCCTGATAGAATAGAATAGACGAAAAATTGAATCTATTTTTATAAAAATAGATTCAATTTTTCGTCTATCAGAAAGCCACCAAGAAAATATCTACCAATGAAAACTTTGATATGGTTATCTGTAGAAGGCGGTACCACATTTCTCCTACTCTTCATCACAACAGCAGCAGAAAATACCACTACGAAAGCGCTCAGTAGATTCGAGAACACAAGCAATGAGTCGCGGGTCGCTTTGTCTGTAGATGAATGTGCATACTCGGCACGAGCATGGGTCATGACGTCTGAAGATCCTATTGTCGGATTTGATCAAACTTCGGCCAACTTCTTCAATGCTCCCTTCAATACATTTTGCAGCCTTTCCCCTCCAGAGTCAAACCAAAAACAGTACAAAGGGCTTGGGATTCGCCCCACGCGTTCAAAATGGGAATCGATAGCGGCGAACTGTCAAAACTTCCTCCAGGCGATGCTATCAGTGCGAGTATTCAAACCGACTGCTGTCGATGAAAACCAAAAATTATCAATGGACATTTATCTTCATCTCCACAATCAAAGCACGGTCACATATGAGGAAAATGATTACCCTCACAAGCAATGGTGTAATCATTTTGGCTTTCAAAACATTGCGGAATGTACCAAAATTTTCGGACTCTTTAGATGAAGAGCCATACCAAGCATCACAATATAGTATGCACTCACATATGAACCATTTTGATAACCAGTTAGACGATGATTCGTTGGAGGTTGACAAAACACTAAACAATCAGCAAACAAATGACGTCATAACGCCACTTTCTTCTTCACAACAGGCCATAGAAGCGACGCCTGTACTTGGCATAGAATCCTCTTCGCAGCCAGAAACATCAACAAATGGCAGAACGAGCGATGGCCTAAACAGTATAGGTAACCATATGGGTAGAAAAAGAGCAAAAATTGAAAAGGAGAGGCAAAGACGAAATGATATTGCTCTTAGAAACGCTTCAATGATAGCAAAATCCCTTACATGGCGCACCGAATTACTTGCTGAGCAGAATGCTATGCAGGCATTCTCGATTAGCGAATATATCACGGAAGATGACAAAATAGAAGGGGAATAATTCATGCGATTAACGCGAAAAGTGTATCTTGAACGAGCTAGAGAATCTAACTATGCCGACGACTAAAACGTTTCTCATGCACCATCTGAAAATCAAAATGATCTGAACACTCCTTTTGTTCCTCCTTCACCTCCTTCACCTCCTCCTCTTCCAGACTTTACAAATTAAAATAAAACTACAACATACCATATCGATCCCAAATGTGCTCCACCAAGTCAAGCTTCAGTGAGAAGTGAACTACTTCATCCTTAATAGCTTCTTCTCTTTCTTGAAGAATTTTTGCCCACGATAATCCTGGTATCGATGAATGTGTTACAATATCTTTGGTCACTCATTTAAATTTTTTGGGGTCCCCTGTTTCATCTAGAAACATAGAATCAGTCGCTGCTTTATTTGCAAAATTAAAAAGCTGACTCGGTTACCCATCACGTTGACATTCTATGATCATATTATGTATAATAATTTCTGCCATCATTACCTTATCCATGATGTTTTTATCCCAATACAGACATGGCTTTGATAAAATTTTCCACCTAGAAAGCAAAACACCGAATGCCCTTTCCACATATTTTCTAACAGCCTCCTGTGCACTTGAAAACACCTTTTTCTTTTTGGTAGTTGGCATTGTTATTGTATTTACGAATATCGCCCAGTTCGGATAAATACCATCTACAAGATAGTAGTATAGTTTTCTTTTTCTCCTGTTCACAACGTACTCATACTCTGGCAGATTGTCCCCTCTCAATATGGACTCGACGATTCGAGAACTGTCCAAAATATTTATGTCGTTCATTGTACCAGGGCTGCCAAAATAACAACCCCAAATCCAACTTTCTCCATCGGCAATTGCCTCTAGAACTACAGTGGGCTTTTCTTTCTTTCCTTTTAATTGTCCAGCCCATTCAATGGGACAATTATACCATTTCCAATGTTGGCAATCCCACGAACCAATGCAATCCCGAAACCTTCGATCATGATTGATTGTTAGAATTCGTCTTAGATCATCCTCGTTTAAAGATCTAAGATATTTCTCACCGTACAGCTGTAAAATTAAATTAATAAATGAAAGAAAGGTATTCCGTACTGATGTAGCTGACATATCAAATAGCTCGTCAATTGCACCAAATTACTGTCCATAATCTAATACACGAAGGGCAGCTATAAGTTTGGTCCTAAGCTCAATGCCTTTTCTCCCAGTAGCATCGTGTCGCGCCACAAACTCGCCTTTTCCAATAATGTCTCGCTCGATTCGATCAAATATGTACTTGAGCATCCGGAACCTACGCTCGATGTCAGCATCAGAGTAAACGCTCGACGCAGAGAAGTAAAGTCGATCAAAACGCTCGTGTACTTTATTGAACTTCCTTCATTTGTAACCGGCTCGTTGTTTGACAAAAGGTATCGTAGGCATCGCTTTTCCATCCTCTCCGTCATGAAATGCGCCGAATCCCGGTATATCGCCATGAACTATCATGGCCTCTATTTGTTCATCGATATCGTCGTCGAGTTGCCTCCTTATTTCATCCGTCATGTTGATGTTTCCTTCCCCCGAAGGAGAAGTGTAATGGTGCCGATAATGACATTATGCCGATAATGACATTATGCCGATAATGACATTATGCCGATAATGACATTATGCCGATAATGACATTATCGGCACCATTACACTTCTCCTAAAAAGAAACATTGTTTCTTTTTCGAATTTATTTTCTATTTCTATCTTCGAAAAAAATGGAAAATAAAATCATTACAGATATTCTTAGCAAGTAAAAGTAAAAGCTTTACAAGTTTTGTTCTTTTGTAATTTTTTTTTTGATACAATTCTGATGGAACACCGCTAATCATGCCCTAAAATTTAAAAAATGTAAAATTTTACAAAAACTTAGTTTTACATTTTTTTTATTTTTTAAGGGAACCCTTTTTTAATACATTTTTTAATTAAAATTTTACAAATTAAAATTAAAATTAATTAGAATTAAAATTAATTTGTAAAGTTTTACACTTGCACTTATGGCAGAAAATTGAAAAAATCATTGCAATGCATTGCAGAATTGGTTACTTCCAAAACCCGGTGCGTTTCAAAACTCCATCGAAAATTCTCGTCTTGCTCAGGACATAGTTATTACCAAATGGGGAGTAAAGTTGATTTCATCGATGATGATGAGTACCAACCTGATGTCGCTGATAAGTCACCGCAACCTTTATCACGATTGAAACGCAATCGTTCACGTCGTCGTTCTTCTACTAACAGGTCATCTGTTTCTGTATCGCCAACACAAAATGATGATGAAGTAATTTGTGTACCTGATTCATTAGAAAATGAAAGCGTTGCACTAGTACCCGATTCTACTGAAAGTTCTCTAGAGAATACAAAGAACAATATTCCAATTGTTGATGATGATGTTGATGATGTTGATGATGTTGATGTATTACCTGACTATAAACAATCTTCTTTGCATGAACCAGATGTAGTGGATGAAGATCTGTATGTGGAAACTGTTGATGGAAATAGTAGAGATTCTGAATCTGCTGCTGAAACTGTACGTAATGAAGAGGTTGAACTGGAAACAGGGGATGAAAATAGTAGAGATGCTGAATCTATTGTTGAATCTGTACGTAATGAAGAAGAGGTTGAACTGGAAACAGGTGATGAAAATAGTAGAGAAGCTGAATCTTTACGTGGTGAAGAAGGTGGTGAAGAAGATGGCGATGATAAAGAAATTGTTCAAAGAAAAAGAAGTACAGGAAATACAACTCCTCCAAAAGGTAAGCATATCTTTAAATTTTTATTTGACACATATATCCAAAATGATCAATCCCTAAACGAATATCTAACGAAACAAAATTATATTATCAATGCCTCGTATTTTTTAAAAAATAGTACCAACAACAACAACGGAAACTACTGGTAGAAATAACATAGCAACACGAAATAAAAAAGCAACAAGAAGGCGACGTACAAGTATATCCGAATCCGAATCTGAAGATGAAGATGAAGATGAAGATGAAGATGATTTATATGACTTGGACAAAGACCCAAATGACAATATTGAAATAGATGATGATGAAGAAAGTGATTTCGAACCAACGACCACAACAAAACGAGCCAATAATAACAATTCACGTAAGAAAACGCCTATTAAAAAAACAATAACACCCATTACGAAAAAAAGGAGTCGTACTACTACTACTACTACTACTACCAGTACACAAAACAAAACTACATTGATTTCACGCTTAAGCGGAGGTGCATCTAAGAAAACACTCGGTTCTAGAATTACTATGAAGACTGCAGGCTTATCCAAACCTCCAAGTAGTGGTAGTCGTAGGAATATTGGTTCAGGAGGAGGAGGAGTAAGAGGAGCAGGTGGAAGTATTACTCGTATATATAGATCTGGATTATCAAGCAAAGCTGTAATTCCGCGTTTACATGATTATTTACCGAAGAAATGATTTTTTAAAATGTATTTACCATTAATATCCATAGAGTCATAGTTGTTACGAAGAAAACTATGAAAAATGGAATTGTAAAAATCATTCCTTCATATTGTTTATATATTAAAGGATAATCTGAAACATGAATCATAATAGAATAAGTTGTGAAAATATATAAAGTTAAAAGAATAGCTAAAAAAATCACAAAATAAGCAAATGATTTAATAAATAATGATGATGATGTACCATTATTATGATACATTACTGAAATTACTGAAGACATTAACATGACAAGTGAAAAACGTAACCATGATATTAATAATCCATCGTTAGATAAATGATTTAGAATTCGTCCATGTTCTGGTGTTGATTGCGATAAATATCCTGGAATATGTTGTGTTGATTGTCTTTTAATCTCAGATAATATGTGACGACGATGTGATAAAGTTGTAACACCAATTGATTTCAGTTCCAATGAAGTTAATGAAAATAATGTGGTTGGTGTTATGCAATTGATTGCGAAATTAGGAACGTATTTAGAATATCCTACTTGAGAAAGCCATTGTGCCACCAATGTGGTTTCATGCGCTGTGTGAGGGCAGGGAACGGTGTAAGAAGATGGGAAAAAATGAAATGGTGGCCGTAACGGTTGGTGCGTTTTGAGCGGGGATGGTGGTTGCAAGCAAGTGCATGTCGGGGGATGTATGGTAATTGACGCTTGTTGTCGGTGAGGGTTTGTTGTTGAGAGTGTCATGGGAGTTTATGGTGTTTATATAAAGCAAAGAAAAGGAGAAAGTGTGAGAGAAAGAGAGAGAGAGAGATAAAATTGAGAGAGAAAGAGAGAGAAAGAAAAGCGGTTTATATTAAAATAAAATGTCAATTGTGCATATTTTCATTTGTTATTGGCGGTGGATGGGTGCATCATCAAGATTTCCCCATTCAATGAAACTAGCACAGTAATTACGAATGGAATGTAATTTATGATGAAATGCACATCGTACTAAACAAAAATACAATAACGAACTAGCTACTCCACCGTTGCAATAACAAACAATGTTTGATTGTTTCGACAATTTTTGTTGTAAAATATGTTTCAATTGATCATCACTCTTTAATCCAATACCATTTTCATGAAGTAATTGACGATATGGAAGATTAACAGCTGTTGGTATGTGACCACCATATTTTGTTCTTCTTGCAATTCCCTTATACAATTTTTCAGATCTTGCATCCATAATTAATGTATCGGTTTCCGTACTGTTCAATAATACATTTTTCAATTCATTTAAATCGATCGTCATCATCCTGTTTTTCAATTCAGTCTGTTCATCTTTATCAAATTCATCGTATAATGATAATGGACATTTCGTATCATATGATATATTTCCTTCATACTTCATCCATGCATCCCATCCACCATTCAGAATATGTATATCACTACATCCTATAGATGTTAACAGGAGCCATATACGTGTAGCAAATAACATATCTCCCCAATCATATATACAAATACGTTCGTTATAACGTATACCTAGTTCACTCATATTATCAATCATTTCAAAAGGTTTACATAAATCTACAGTCCGCCAGTCTATGTGAACAGCCGTTGGAATGTGACCATCATCTACATAAGATTCATAATCACTAACGTATTGTACTTGTTGTATACCATCGTTACATGTATCAAGTTTCGTAACACGGCCACGGGCATCTAGGATTTTCACATAGGTTAGATTGTCACATAACCATTGAGGAGTTACTAAATTGGCACTTAATTTTGATAGTGAGTTGTTATTGTTGTGACATGATGGATGTTGTTTTACTGATCGTTTCTGATTGCTATACTTTGCTCTGGTTGTTCGGAACAAACGAAGGATGGTTGTTGGAATGAATAATGTTGGCGTGAGCATCCTCATGTTTGATATATATCTGGGTAACCGGTTACTGTTGTTCTGTAGTACGATGATAATTATTATTTGGAATGTTTTCTGACAAAATTGTTGACCAAACATGGCAGCCCCCATCGTTATACCTACTTTTGGAACTACAGCTACGACCATTCATAGGACACTAGCACAGCAACAAGACATTGGAAAATGGGTGGACCAGGTTCCTCGTTGTTCTTACGACAGTGTAACGCCCTGGGTAGTCTTGCCTCCCCTTTTCGTGTAATGGGATTAGAACGTTCTTTTGCCAAAACTTTGGTAAAAAAGCTGTTCGATTCAGAAAAAAAGGATGAGCAAGTGCTAAATCCGTTAGGACAATTTTGAAGTGTATACTATCTACAGTTATAGCCTTGCATTTCTTCATTTCTACAATTGCTTTCTCAAGCTGGTACTACCCTTGTTTCCCTCTTGCGTGAAACGTGGGCTGTGATCGCACTTGTATATGATACCACCCATTCCGAAAACAGAATGCAGGATTGCTTTACTCCTAGTAGTTGTCTGCCGATCCCAGGTATTATGGCGGACGCTCAGGTTTAGTAGATCCCTGTCCATAAGTCAGTGTATCCGTGTATCGAAGTATTTTCCAAACATCCCGCGTTTCGTTTGCGGGTTCACGTAACACCCAGTAACTAGCGATTAGTTCATTTCCATCCTCTCCCAAGACATTTCCATCTACGAGTCACATAATAACTGATATCTGGTCGTATCGTCATCACAAGTCCACCTCTGCACAGTGCGACAGCATGACCGTGTAGAGAATAAAATTCTTTTAATTAAAAGAATTTAATTCTCTACTGTGAAAATTTCGCTATCGTCATCATAAGTCCACCTTTGCGCAGTGCGACGGCGTGACCGTGTAGAGAAATTAATTCTCTATTGTGAAAATGTCGCTTGGATCACGCTTTAGCGTAAATTTTGCTGTCATGTACAAGTAGTGTATTTGGGTGAAGAACCTGTCTGGGAGTACCGAGCGGCCTACACTGTCAGCCATGCCGAGCATGGCTGGAACTTCGGGCTAAAGGGTGTGATTGTAGAACACCTTGCAGCACGTAGGACTTCCATCATGTCTATTT
>JAULBU010049782.1:0-13052 GCA_032358235.1 Odonthalia washingtoniensis | reverse complement strand
GTGAAACGTGGCAGAGAAAGTATAAGACTAAATGTAACAAGATGTTACAAGATGTGACAAAGTATGTCGACTTAGAATTGAGCTCAGAGTCACTCGGTTGACGTTCAATTGCACCACATGGAGCACTTACGTTCTGACTCGTCTCAACACTACCTCATTCACAACAATCAACTTCACGGTCTTTCAGACACCTACGTCTTCGACCTCATACGCGCCGAAAACGATCATTCCATGGCAGTCTCTTCGAAAATACGAAATACTTGCAAAATGGCGCCTGATGAAACATTACCTGCCAACTTCATCTGTTTTCTCGTACGCGTTAATCAACTACTCCAGCAAATCCAACCCATTACCTACTAAATATACAAAAACTGGATACATCAGCAACTTTCAGCGTTATTCGAAACATACAGATGAAACTGGACTGGTTATCACACATCAGGCCGGACTGCATATTATAAATCTAGACACTATCCCAGGTGACAGAAGAACAGTTCATAACTTTCCAGTCCAACTTTTGTCCATTTTAAATAAAGCAACAGGTTACGCGCACGATAACCAACTCAACCTCTACTTTGCGACACTAGACAAATTCTGTTTCCACGTCTTCGGGCAGTCAGATGCATCATTTTCCAAAAATAGCGACCTCACATCTAAACTGGGTTCCAATATCTTTCTGGCTGATGACACAAATTCGGCCATACCGATACTATTCCTCTCATACAAATCAAAACTGATTTTTCTTTCAACAATGGCGGCCGAGGTCATCGCTTTTTCAGACATGTACGATACAGCACTCACCCTTGCAAGCGAATTTGTTCAACTCACGAATCGTCAACTACCCTTTCGACTTTTCACTGACAATAATTCAATGTTCGATACAATCTCCAAGGGGTCACATACAAGCGAAAGACGCATTATGTTAGACATTTCAGCTGCTCCAGAGGGGTATAAATCTGGTAACATTTCGGACATCGGCTTCTTTAGATCAAACAACAATCTAACGGATGGCTTGGCGAAACCAATGTCACAAACGGATTTACGACAACTTTTGGAAACTGGAAAACATACCCCAACTCCAGATAAATGGATTCCCCTTCATGCCCCAGCACAGACACTATTTTCTTCTGCTTTAACGACATTAATGATTTGCCAACAGTTCGATGCCGAACTTCCTTTCAAAATGAAAACCATTTTTATATAAATCGAATATTCTCATTCTTTCCTCATTTCAATCTTCCTTTCTCATAATCCCATTAATAATAAAACACATATCAAAACAACCTTTGATATATTATTATTCAGGGTCCAAACACGCCGACGCTCACGTTATCACATCTCCATTTATAATATCAATATAACCGCGTATCATCATCACTTCTATTGGGTCTAGAAAAATTAATTTTACCACGAGTGTTGGTTACAAGAAATTCCTGTAACCCCTCACCTCATCTATCCAAATAACAGCTACACTTTCTCACAGAATAAATAGACACTTTCCTTTCCCACGCCGGCAGGCATTTTCTATTGTGGGTGAGAAGATCATATGTGGATGCTTTCTTGCTGTTTTTGAACTGCAAGATAGTTTTGAAAACTCATGATTCCGGATCTACTGGATCAAAGATTGGCGGCAAATGATCAAACAGAAAAGCTTGATGGTTTTACACCATAGCGAACTGTTTCAGAACCATCATTGAAATTTATTTATTTTGAGGGAATTTTCTGATTAGAGTCCAGTTATAGGGGAGGAAGACATTACAGTTCATTATTTGTTCTCAATTTTTGATTTACACTATTTGTGAATCAACTTGTTGAAATTGATTTCATGATGAAAATGGATACGACGAATCAGAAGCCATGAACTAATGATTTCGATTGGTATAACACAAAACCATTCTTTTCTCAACACATCCCAATCCCGCGCGGTCCCCGATCTTCCTTCCAACACTCTCCGTACTTCACCAAAAGTCTTTACCTCTGAGGTTTCTCCTTCAAAATAAACTATCAGAATGGCTCAGCCATCCAGATCGCGATTACTTTTCTCCGGATCTTTTCTTTTATTGATCGTCTCTGCCGTTTTTAGACCAGCGATCGCGGAGGATGCTTCCGCTCCATCCGATGTTATCAAACTAACGAAAGACAACTTTGATGAAGTGATTAACAACGAAAAGTTGGTATTTGTGAAATTTTTCGCACCGTGGTGCGGCCATTGTAAAGACATTGAACAAGATTTCAAAAATGCTGCAACAGAGTTAAAAGGAACTGCAGTATTAGCAGATCTTGATGCAACAACCGAGGAAGACATTGCCAAACGTTATGGTGTTGAAGGATTCCCAACATTAAAACTATTTTCAAATGGAGATGTGGTTGCTGATTATCATAGTGAAAGAAACACGAAAGAGATGATTAAATTCATTCAAAGAGCTACACATCCGTCATACGTAGACATAGAAGATAAACCTGATATGGAGAAGTTTATTGAATCAAACAAAAACAAAAATATTCTTGTTGGTATTTTATTAGATGCAAAAAGAATGAAATCATTTAGTAAATCTAGTTTATCACTAAGAGATGTTTTACCAGATTTAATGGAATTTGTTCATGCTAAATCAATTGATGTTATAGAAGGAGCAAAAGAAAATGAAATTTATTTATTAAAACTTGGGGATGATGGATCACACACACCTATAATCTATAACGCATTTGAGGATTTACAAGAAGGACAAATAAAATCTGATAAAGATGGTGCTGATCAAGAAATTGAATCCTCACTTCGAGTTATTTCTATAGATGAATTCGTGAAAATAAATACATTACCATTATTTCAAGAATTTATTCAAGAAAATGCTGACGCATACACAGAAATAAATGCACCTCTTTTTATTGGATTTTTCGAATCATGTGAAGAATCAGAAGAATGTCAAATTTTACAATCCGTTGCTAAAACAAGAACGGATCAGTCTAAAGCCGTTTTCGCATGGGCGAATAAAACTGGTATGATTACATTTGTGGAATATGTCGGACTTCAAGAGTCTAAACTTCCAGTTTGTGCTTATGATTTCCGTAATGATCTTCGTTATTTCTTACCCAAGGATGATGATTTTGTGTTTTCTCAAGAATCTGTTACTCAATGGATTGATGATATTATAGCTGGTAAGTTTAAACCTGAGAAGAAATCTGAAGCAATTCCCAAAACACAAAATGGTCCAGTTCATATCGTTGTCGGAAATACATGGGAAAAAGATGTAGAAAAAGAAAGCGACAAAGATGTATTTATTTCACAAATCGCTGTATGGGATGAGGATTGTGCTGCCTACAACCCGATTATAAGAAAGTTAGCAGAGGAATTTAACGATAAAGGTATTGATGGAATTCGATTCGCATCAATGGAATCTACTGAAAATGACGCTCCAGATGATTATCAAGCAGAAGAACATTTTCCTTTAATTCATTTCTTCAAAAAGGGAACGGGTAAAGGAATTCTATTTGAAGGTAAACGAACTGGGAAGGAAATTGTTAAATTTTTGATGAAACATGCTACGGATAAATTTGAATTTGATGTTGAAGCTTTGGGTCCAGATCCTACTCCAGATGACATTGATGACATGGATGAAGGGGATGAGGAGTTTGACGAGGAAATGGAGACCGTAGATGACGGAGTGGAAGATGCAACGGATAGTGATTTTGAAGGACTTGGTATTGAAGGTGATGACTATATACTGGATGGAGATGAAGGAGATGAAGGATACGAAGATGATGCAGGATACGAAGATGATGCAGGATACGAAGGGGATGAAGGGGATGGAGGAGATGGAGGAAAAGATGAGGTGGTTGACTATGACGATTATGAAGGTGGGGACAAAGAAGAATTGTAATTACAAACACGCAAACACGCGGTATCCCCTTTTTCTTCTTTTGTCTTATCGTAGGTACTGCAATCACTCCTGCCTAGTCGATAAGAAGAACAATCTGGGATTTCATTTTTTTCCTGCTCTGCCTCCTTTCTCTCTCTATTGAAGTCTTGACTGGAGAAAATAGCAAGAAAAAACGGATAAACAGCTGTAGTCAGAACAGAAAACTTTCATTGATAATTGTTTTCCCTCCTCCCGCACGCAAGCATACAACCAGTGAAGGTCATGTTGAAATTAACAACCGTATTTACTGCTAATAAACATAAAGAAAAGACAAAAATGTCCCATGTTCTTTTTTTTTATCGATCACTAAAGTGTGGCTTCCGTCCATCGACAAAAGCCTTCAGTCCCTCTTTACAATCATCAAGAGCGAAATTATTTTGAAATGCTCTTCGTTCAAATGTTAATCCCTCATTTAACGTACTTTCAAAACCTACATTGACACATTCCTTCCCTGATATCAAAACAGGAACTGAATATCTAGTAATAACTTTAGCAACTTCGGTAGCTTCCTTAATGGCTCCACCTTTTTCAGTAACTCTTGATACTAATCCAGCACTCTCTGCTTCATCAGCAGTCATTTGTCTGCCAGTTAATACCATTTCCATAGCTTTTGCTTTTCCAACGGCACGTACTAGTCTTTGTGTGCCTCCAGCACCTGGGATCATTCCTAATTGTATTTCAGGTTGTCCAAATGTAGCATCTTGACTAGCTATGATAATATCAGCTACCATTGCTAATTCACATCCTGTACCAAGGGCAAAACCGTTCACAGCTGCAATTAATGGTTTTTTTACTTTTGATATACGATCTAATGATGATAGTGGATCATTTCGATGACGAATTGAATGAAATGACCGTGATGCTAACGATGGTACATCCATACCGGTTGCGAAAACACGGTCAGACCCATGTAAAAGAAGAACTGATATAGATGGATCTGTATCGAATATATGAACTGCTTCTGCCAATTCCAATAATGCTTGTTCGTTCAAACAGTTTAGTTCGCGAGGACGATGTAATTCAATAAATGCTACACGATCATCGCTGCGTGTCTGTACAAACTCGAATGAATCCAGAGAGAGGGCAGAGGATGAAGACGTCGAAGTGGATGAAGCATCGGAAGAAACAGTGTCACTGAAACGACGAAGGAAATGTCGCGTTGCAATGGGAGTGCGGAGAATAGTTGAACGGAACATCGCTTTATTTGTTGGGTCAGAGAAAAAGAAAAGGTTATTCCGGAGTTTGAAAACAATTTTTTGAATAAACAATTTTACAAAACACAATAATGATGATGAAGAGAGGGATGAGAGTTGGTGAGTTGATGAGTTGGTAAACATTTCACAATCACAACGTTTGTCCGGTGGCATAGAAAGATACAGTCGTGCAATCTTCAAGTCGAACTTCTTCTATATAGTGTGGCCCATTATAAATAACGATCTCTGTAACAGAATCTACCCCTTCAAAATTTCATTTTGAACTGATTTCCATTTATTTTTTTCTGTTTTTCTCACCCACTCACTACATGTCAGTATGGAATCCATACTATGAGCTTGGCGAATTGGCCGGTTGCCCACAGAAATAAATAACATGTACCGCCGAGTTAGAATGTATACACTTTGTTGTTGGGTAGTACAAAAATTAAGAATAGGCTTTGACAGATGGATCAATCCATGTCGATACGGTAAGCATTTTCTCAGCGTGTTGCGAATCAATATTCCTACTACCATCAGTCATATTGACATCAGTATTACTGCCTGCATATTTGGATGCAGAAGTTGTGACACAATCCATGGGAGCCGAATGATGCTGTTCTGAAAATGCAGCTTGTTGTAATGGTGGTGAAAATTGGGATACAGCAGAACGCATACATTTCAATGGAGGTGGACGAGAGGTTAAGGTAATTTCAACATTAACAGCATCTGGAGATATGCAACGACTTTTTCTTTTTCGACATGTCCTTATGTTGTTGTTTTGGATTGTGTTCAATGTCAGGCTGTTATTATAAATTGCGACAGCCATTTTCGGTTTTTGTTTGTTGAGCTCTAAGAGTATTTTGTTCAAAGGGTGATGGGACGAGAGAGAGAGACTTCACACAACAGAGTTGATGACATTGAAAGTGTCTAAAATAGATAATTCTGTTCATGTAGCGCAAAGGCCATTTATGCTAATGCACTTTTGTTTTTATCTAATGTTATAAAATAGTAAACATCTGGTGATGTTTCTAGAAATTAGATCAATACGGTTAGATTGTAACCATCAAAAGAAACTACTAGACTGGTAATGAATAACATGTATGACGGACTAGTTGTTGAAGATCATGTTTTTCTGATAAAATATTAATAGATTGTATTTTTGAAATTAAAATTAAATTTTAATTAAATTTTAATGAAAATAATTTTCATAAAATATTTAATTTTCATTTGAAATACTGTAAGCTATAGTCATACTGGGGTATCTAACTGTAACCAAAGTTATAATTTTAAATAAGTTTTTAACAGTAATTTTCCTTAATTTTTTAAAAAAAATTAAGGAAAATTACTCTAAAACAAAGTCCAGATGTTTCGAGAAGAAGATTTCCCTCTCAAACTAAGTTAAACTTAGTGACAAGTCCTGTCGGCCAGTACAGTAAAACTGATCAAGTCTTGATCAGCTTTACTGTACTGGCTTAGTTAGATAATCCAAATTATTGGGGAGATAACCCTAACCAACTGGAGCAAAGTTGTACGTTGTCAAAACAATTAGGGTTTTGGAAAAGTAAGAGAACGTTTGTGGAATGTTGAAATAAAGAAGGGAACTTAACCAAACCTAACCCTTCTTCTTTATCTAGAAGAACGAACCGTTCTAACCGTACCGTGA
The DNA here is from genome assembly GCA_032358235.1 of Odonthalia washingtoniensis. Lineage (NCBI taxonomy): Eukaryota > Rhodophyta > Florideophyceae > Ceramiales > Rhodomelaceae > Odonthalia > Odonthalia washingtoniensis. Next base: position 6,282 of record JAULBU010049782.1, on the reverse strand, counting down.
ACCGATTACTGTTTTCCACAATGACTATGACACCTCTCAGTTTTACTGGTTCAGCAACCAAACCAAACCGCACACGCACCGTCGATACAAAACTCCATTACACGAACAGTAACCAACGTGATATAATATATCACGTTGTATATATAATATATTTTATATATATTACAAAAAAAATAAAAAATTTATTCATTCTGAATGAAAGAGTTGAACCGCCATCACGACCTTGCCTCGCCACACCTGTGAAGTTATAGAGTCGTAGTCGCAATTTTAAAATAATTCCGACTTTAGCCGTCTTTTTGATTAGAGGGGAGGCGACCTGTGGACATCCTTCTAATTATTATTCTCCTAAATGACTTTTCCAAATTATATCAAATAAATTTATTGACTAGAGGTCTTGTGAAAATTCATCATAAACGAAACGCCGGTAGACTCTTCACACATTCTGTGAAGTTCAATCAGTTTGAAGAAAGAGTGATTTTTAAAGTATATTTGATCATCACCATTACTTACTATCATTCAACCAAAAAGAAAGAAAAAGAGAGATATATAGAAATATATATATATATATATATATCATAGGAGAAGTTTGTGAAGAACAAAAAAAGTGTGAAGTTAGAGAGTGTTTGATTTGATCCATCATCCATCATGCGTTGCATGTACGATGGTGGTATGAAAAGATGTTATTATGTTTGTATGGTGATATCATTAATTTTATTTTCTTTGTTTTTATCTTGTTCATATGCATTACCCATACCGAAATCATCATCAGTAAAATCTAATACAACTAATGAACAGAGAAAAGTTGAAATACTAAGCAAAATGATTCATGATGAATTTTCAATTTCAACTGAAAATCAAAATCAAACGACATCACCATCATCAATATCAACTACAAATTTTTCAACAGAAGCTAGAAAATTATCGAAAAAATTAGAATCAAAAATAATATTATCTGATCGTAATGGAAAACATAATATAACTACCATAAATAATATTTCATCATCATCAAAAACAAATTCTTCACAAAAATTTACAGATACATCAATTCGTATATTATTTCAATCTATTAATCGAGCATTGGTTCAATTGTATACAGATGCAGATGGTGCGATGATGCCAAATACTACAAATTCTACAAATTTAACAACAGCTTCTAATACAACTATGACAATGAATAATGATAATAATAATAATAATAATAATAATAATAATAATAATAATAATAGTAGTAGTAGTAGTAGTAGTAGTAGTAGTAGTAGCAGTAATAATAATAGTAGTAGTAGTAGTAGTAGTAGTAATAATAATAATAATGATTATAATAATGATTATAATAATAGTATTTACTATAATAATAATAATAATAATAATACTAATAATACTAATAATACTAATAATACTAGTAATAATAATGAAGATAGCAATTCAGTTGAAACAACAGCAGATTGGATCGAAAACATTTCAGGAAAAGTTGTTAATTTTGTTGATACTACACGATATTGGATACTGAAAACTGTAATGCCTGAATGGATTGAATATAATGATGAAAAGCAGAAATTAAAAAATAGTATAAAAGTACATGTTATTGTTCATAATGAATCTATGATTATTGGTAGAGTTGACAATGATGATATTAATGAACATATTAATAAGAATATGAACAGCACGACAGGTTTGAGTAATAATAATTTTGGGAAAGTTTCGCAAGTTAGAAATAGAAATGGTAGTCATAACAACAATAGTAGAAACAGTGGAATGAAACAAATAAAATTAAAATCTATTGATTATAGAAAGAAAAAAGGTAGAATATATTTAAAAGTTGATATAGGTAATAGTAAAATTTTACGAAATCATATGGAAACAAGTGGTGGTATTGATATTAATACAAATGATTATATGGGTAAAAAAGATGAATCTATAATAACAAGTAGTAATACTGAAAAAAGGAATATGACACAAGTTAATATGATTGATATAAAACATATAAGAATTCAATATGATAAGAATGGATATTTAATAATAATACCACGTAAAAAATTAAGTATTAGAAGAACGTTTATAGATGAATATAATAATGAATATAATCATAAAGAAGAAGATGAAGTTGAATTTTTAAAAACTCAATTAATATGTCAAAAAAAACATTGGCAAAGTGGAATTCAAAGAATGATATGTACATGTGATTCAATACATACGAGTAAAAAAAGTAATATGAAAAATAAATTAATATGTAAAGCAAGAATAGCAGATAGAATTATCCGTACAGCAGGTCGTATAGGTGTACCTCATATTGCACAGGAATTACATAAACAAGCATTAATGTGTAAACATATTAAAGATAAAATGAAAACAGAAACATGTTTAAGTGATAAATTAAAAGAAATCGCAGGTGAAAACAGTGTTTTTCATCAAATGCATGGACGTATGATATTGAGTAATGAAGAGAAACAAGAAAATCAAAAACTTGACAAATATCAACAGATACGTCAAGTTGAAGATACTATATTAGCACAAGATATGTCATGGAAGGAAGTAGTCGGAAATGATAATGGCAATGATAATGGCCCTGCTGGTGTTTCTGGTGCTGGTGGTTATGGTTATGGTGATGATGATGATGATGATGATGATGATGATGATGATTCTAATGATGAAGAATATAATGATATGGAAGATATAGTGAATGGGTTAAACAAAGAAAGTGTTAATGATGATGGCGGTGATGTTGATGTTGATGTTGATGTTGATGTTGATGATAATGTTATTGGTGGTGTTGATGGTGATGGTGATGGTACGGATGGTGGTGAAGAAGAAAGAAGGAAGAGAAAAGAAGCTAATGCATTATTAATGATTATTAACATTATTATGATTGCTGGTTGTTTAACAGGTGCTGTTATTTTAGTTGTATGTTTAATGGACTTGGCATGGCGTATTCGTCTTCATTATTCATGTGTGGAGGTGGTGAATAATAATGGGAATAACAACAACAACAACAACAACAACAACAGCAGTTGTTCTCCGAGTGAAGTGATCCAATTTCAACGGGATGCATCACTGTGGATGAAACGGTTGAAAAGATCATTAACGAACATAGGCGGAAATACACGTGTGGTGTGATTTCAATTTCAATTTCAATTTCAATTTTTTTATATAAAAAAAAAGGAAAAAAAGCCGCCTCCATTTCAATTTTCTTGTTATTTTTTGAGCTAGTTTGGTTTTTCTAAAACAACCGGGCGGCTTTTTTTAGTAAAACGTACAACGGCGGGGCGTGTTTTATAATAATAATAACCCTAATTAATAAAAACAGGGAAAAAATGATTTGCAATGTATTTGCAAATATTTCTGATTTGCTCAAGTTCCACTGAAAAGCGAAAAAACACAAGTCCGGTGGACCAATGGTAATTTGGAGAGAAAACCCTAGTTACCGTAGTAACAGGTAGTAACCGTTGGCGAGAAAAAGGAAAGACTTTGTTGGGTTGTTTGATGATGATGCATTGGCATTGGGTTGTGAAATGCGGATTTATCTCGTTGGTTATCTCGTATTGAAGCAAGGACGTCAACGGGGCGAAATGACGGGTTTGATGGCTGGTGATTGGTTTAAGGTTGTTGCGACGTGTATACGTGTATGCATTTGCAGAAAATATCATTATTTTGAAATGTGAAAAACGTTGATATCTTTCAGGTGGATGTGCAAAATTTGCATGTTTTCCAATTTGTTGGGTAAAATAAATTAAAATTGTAAAAAATTATATATAAATTGTATATTTTTGTTTTTAATAAATTTCTGTATCTCAACGCACATCTCCGTTATAAACAATATTTGCGACCCAATGAACGTCCATTGTATTTATTTCATGTGCTCGCAACAACGCCATTTTATAATTTTATAATTATTTTTCGCCCCACTTAACACACTCCGTAATTGTGATTTGTTTCGATTATTTCCTTTATTTATTTATTTATTTATTACTGTGTGAACGGTTTACCCCTCAACTCTTCATATCGTTACTTTTCGTTGCTTTAAACAATCATTCCCGTGCGATTCACCATTTGTTTTTGCTTTTGTTCTTTTTTAACGCGCACCAACTTTTCTATTTTTTTTGTATAATTCGTTTTTTTTTCGCGACTTGAAAACTCAAAAAACTTCGAAAAAGAATTTCAAATCAAATCAAATCAAAATTTGATAAAAAAACATAATATTTTCTGTGTTCTATGCCCCTCGGCATGTCGCTTTCGTCTCATTCGCTTCCGTCGTTCACTACGTCGGCGGTCACTTGTCCAAACCCCCCCTCTACTCCGACCTTGTTGCCTTGTTCTGCAGCTGCCCTACAACAACAACAACAACGTGCGAAACAACTCTCTACTTCCCCCGTCACTCCTGCATTTCATAAACACCAACAAGCACTCTCTTCTTCCACTACCGCAACTACAAGTACTGTTGCCAACTCCCCAGACGCGTTACATTTACTTTGTTTGGCTGCTGCTGAGAACAACAACAACAACCACAACAACAACATCAACATCAACATCAACGACGACGACGACGACGACGACGACGACGATAACAACAATATAAATAATATTGATAATACTAATACTAATACTAATACTAATACTAATACTAATACTAATACTAATAATATTAATATTAATAATAGTAGTAGTAATATTACTACTAATAGTAATATCAATAATATCAATAATATCAATAATAATAATAGAAATCGTCATTCCCATTCCCATTCTCATTCTCATTCTCATTCACCACACTCGTCTTGTACTAATATCATCACGTTTTCGCCTTCCCATTCACCGTCTCCTCTAAATCAATCACCAACTCATTCAACATTCATGTATAATCCACCTCAACCACCACCAATCCATTCCATTCCTATCAACAACAATCCAAACCCTCATCATCAATTTATTACGGCGTCACCGTCACCATTCACTCCTTCAAATACACCACCTCATCACCCACACAATCATCAACAACAGCAATATCACTCAGTCTCACCAATATTGCATACTCCTCCATCAACATCTCCATTATCTTCCACCACCGTCACACTACCGACAACCCCTCATTTCAATAATCACACACCACAATCTCAACAACATATTAATAATAATAATAATAATAATAATAATAATAATAATAATAATAATAATACAAATAATAATACAAATACAAATAATAATACAAATAATAATACAAATAATACAAGTAATACAAATGGAGTACCACTATCACTATCAAATCCTATTCCATTGACAACTTCATCACCTCAATCTTCACAAGGAAGTCCTTCTCATCATCCCACAACTTCCACACAGCAACACCAAACCCCCACATTGTCTCATTCTCAACCTCCAACACCAATCTTACCACAGCAGCAACAACAACAAGATCAGCAACAACAACAACAAGATCAACAACAACAACAATTACAGGCCTTGATGTCATTATCAATGCCCATGTCACCGTCTTTATCAATGCCAATGCCTATGCCAATGCCCATGTCAATGCCCATGTCAATGCCTGTACCTGGATCATCACCACAAGATCAGCAGCAACAACAACAGCAAATGTTTCCGATATCACATTTACCACCACATTATCCATTATATGCTGCTAATCAAAATGCCCAATTTGCACATGCACCATTATTCCCCGGTACACAGCCATTTTTTGCATATCCGCATCTTCCATATGCTTCTTCAACACCGCCTATATTTGGTACTCTTCCTTATGCAGCAGCAGCTGCAGCAGCAGCTTTGTCCTCTAATAACAGCAATGGAACTGGAAACAATAACAACAGTAACAACAATAGCAGTGACAACAACAATAATAGTAATAATAATAACAATAATAGTAATAATAATAATAATTCTTCAACGACAACAGGTACTGCAAATGCAACAACAAGAGTGGTTCAACAAGCTCAAGCTCATTCTTCATCGTTACCATTATCATCTGTTCCTGGATCTTCTTCCGTACCACCACTACAATCACCTGGTATTTCTGGACAGATAGCTCCTGGACAAATACAGATACCAATGTCAATAGGTATTCCTCAACAACCAGGTCAATCACAGCAATCAATGTCAGTTCTTCCAGATGTGTCATCGAACAGTTTAAATACATCAGCGCAGCAAGCTCTTCCGATTTACCCTGGTACAATGTGTACATCACCTACATTAGCACCTCATCCATTACATGGAGGAGTAGCATCACCTCATCATCCACATCATCATCATCATCAACATCATATGCCACCACCATCT